>JAVKPL010002640.1:0-103928 GCA_032173675.1 Gastrolobium villosum | reverse complement strand
CATGTATTAATTACTTTGACTATGTGAACAATTATATAAAATATCAAAGTTATTAAATAATACAACAACACATGATTACGTGTAATTGATATTTTTTTAATACAAGAGTAAAAATTGAAAACATAATCTAATACCTATCAAAATTTCTCACTAGAATAAACACTAGACCAAATTTAATGGCTTTATAAGTGATATTTTTTATTATACTAAACCAAAAGACCAAAAAAGTATATTTATTTATTATTATTTTTTTGGTGAGTAACTACACATTTTTTTAAATCTTTTTGTTCTTGGAGTTCGGTCTCAAAGGCTAACTCTCAAAAAATTCCAAAAATTTGCATTGAGCTATCTCTAGGAGTTATTTATTATCTTTTTGTTGTATAAGATATATTAAATTCAAGTTGATATACATAATGCACAATACATCTATTAATAGTTATATACGTATAATGAATACAGTTATATTAACAATTTTTTTATTGAATGAAATAAGAAAAAAAAATATAAAGTTTTTTTTATAAACAAAAATATAAAGTATCTTTCAACTTTTTTAAGCTCTATTTTTAACTTTAGCTTAAAAGTAGCTTTTAGTTTAAAAAAGAAAAATTCCAAACAGGCTATAAGTCAAAAGTAGTAGAAAGAGTCCAAAAACTAATATTTAAAAAAAATGGATAAGATAATAAGAATAGTTCAAAAGTAACCCATAAGGGCATGTTTGGTGTGATTTATAAGGCCTGATAGTATAAGCTTATACTATACATTATGACATTTTTAGTTGTTTGGTGTTACCATCGTATAGTATAAGCTTATACGACAAGATCCCTTTATAGATCAAAATGATGTATAACTTAATCATACCTCGGAGGGTGAGATTAGGGCTGATAAAGGGTTGATGTATTATTATTATTTTTTGGTAAGCAGGGGTTGATGTATTAACCAGTGAAATTATCAATAATTAATATATTATTTTAAGGGTTCAATTTTTTTGCAGTTACTGCAGATAAGTTATCTACAGTAAATCGAATACGACGTTATTTTGGGGTGAAAATCATGATATTTTTGTAATTTTAATTTATTTCAGGATTATAATAGTATTTATATTTATAATTTTTTAAGATTTCAATACCAAAAAAACATCATTTTGGGAGTAAATGCAGATAACTTATCTGCATTAACTGTAGATATATTTTTCCCTTATTTTAATATTAATTTATTAAAATAAAAAATAATTTTTCAATATATAAATTTTTAAAATATTGGGGATTTTTATTTTTATTAAAATTAATATATTTTTTAAAAACACTGATTATTTCTATAAAAATTAATATCATATGACATATTTGGAAGAATTATATAAATTCTTTATTAAAAGTTATTTTTGTCAAAAATATTTACTTTTATCTTATTAGTATTATACAGTAGATTATCAAACACTTGATGATATTATCTTATATAATACCATGTCAAAGGGATACTAGAGGTTTCCTTATCCATTTTAAGGCACTTGTTGATGTAATCCTCAGAAGCTTGAGGGTGCCAAGTTCTTGAACCAATCTTAATATCAATTACTGATGGGTTTGTGTAATTGGACACAACATCTTCCAGCACAAGATGTGGGTGTAACCCAGAACCATTTGATGCATTCACAAGCTTAGTACCATGAAAAATTGGGAAGAATCTGAGAATTTTTTCAGGAATCTTGGAATCAGAAGAAAGAGAAGTGTAAAAAGTAAATTCATTGGAACTGTTGGGAACTCGGTTCCCTCAAACTCGGCTAGAAAGCCTTTTGTGCGAAAGTCAATCAACCAGATCCGGAGCTCGGATCTCGGCAGTACCACGGCCTGTATATCACCAGGTCGGGAGCGCAGAAAATCAAAAATAGATAGGAGAGAGAGAAGAAGAACACAACCAGATTTAACGTGGAAAACCTTCTCCAATGAAGAAGTAAAAACCACGGGACCTAGTCCAGATCAAAGATCCACTATGAGAATAATGGTTACAATAATCAAATACACCAATGTGGTGGTTAACTCAACCTCTCCAATAATGGTGATAATCAAACTACCCTAGAGATGTTTCTCTCAAACTCTCCCTAGAGATCTCTCAAATGCAAAGCATGAAGCTTTTGCTCAAACAATCAAATATTTTCTCTCAAATTTTTCTCAACTCAATCTTCTCATATGTTTTAGCCTCCACCCTAACAATGGGTATTTATAAGAGGTGGAATTAGGGTTAGGGGTATTTTAGGAAAACCCCTCTAATGGGCTTGGGCTTAGCATTGAAGGAGGAAGCCCAACAAATCTCCCCCTCCGACTTCAATGCGTCGGCTTCAGCATCAACCCAGCTCCTTCACATCAGTCTTCAAATTTCTTTGCTGGAACCGGCTTCGTCATCATATCGGACCAATTTTGGTCAGTGTGCACCTTGACGAGTTCGAGCTCTCCACCTTCCACCACATCCCGGATCCAATGATACCTCACATCTATGTGTTTAGTGCGGGAGTGATAGGTCGAATTCTTTGCAAGATGGTTTGCGCTTTGATTGTCACAACCCAGCTCGTACTTGTCTTGTTTGTGGCTGAGTTCCATGATGAACTTCTTCATCCACAGCATCTCTTTGCTTGCCTCAGTCGCGGCAATGTACTCAGCCTCAGTTGTCGAAAGTGCAACACATTTCTGAAGTCTTGATTGCCAAGAGACAGCTCCTCCGGCAAATCTCATCATGTATCCCGTCGTCGACTTCCTTGAGTCGAAATCTCCCCCTAAATCAGAATCCGAGTAGCCTTGCAACTCGGCTTTGCCTTCTCCAAAACGGAGACACAAGTCGGTGGTACCTCAGAGATACTTGAAGATCCACTTCACTGCTTCCCAGTGCTCTTTGCCGGGGTTTGACAAATACCGGCTTACCATTCCAACAGCATATGCCAAGTCGGGTCTGGTGCAAACCATTGCATACATCAAGCTTCCGACGACAGATTGATACGGGACCTTCAGCATCTCATCTTTTTCTTCATCAGATCTCGAACATTGCTTCTGGTTCAGCTTTATGTGTCCGGCTAGGGAGGTGCTCACTTTCTTGGCTTTGTCCATGCTGAACCCGAACTCACAGCTCGGCGAACCAAGATAGATGCATTCTTTAGTCTTCGCATCAAGTTTTGCCCTTTCGTCTTTAGGGATATGCACGAAAGCTCGGCATCCAAACACCTTTAATTGATTATAGGCCGCTTTCCGACCTGTCCAGACTTCTTCTGGAATTTCTCCTTCAAGTGGTCGTGATGGTGAGAGGTTGATCAAGTCAACCGCAGTTTTGACGGCTTCTCCCCAGAATGATTTCGGCAATCCGACATTGGATAGCATACTTCGGACCTTCTCTTCAATAGTCCTGTTCATCCTTTCAGCAAGTCCATTCAACTGTGGAGTTTTGGGGGGCGTCTTATCAAGTTGGATCCCGGCCGCTCTGCAATATGCATCAAAAGGGCCACAATACTCACCACCATTATCAGATCGGACCACCTTCAATTTCTTGCCAGTCTCCCTTTCAACCATAGCATGGAATTCTTTAAAGGATTGGAGTACCTGGTCTTTAGACTTCAACAAATTCACCCACACTTTGCGGGAATGGTCATCCATAAAAGAATCAAAATACTGAGCTCCTCCAAGAGATCTTTCTGACACGGAGCAAACATCAGTATGGACGAGGTCAAGAATATACCTGCGTCTTCTGGGCTGATCCGGTTTCACAAAAGAAACCCGGTGCTGCTTTCCAGCTAGGCAATGTGTGCAACTCTCCAACGCTTGGCCTTTCAACCCGGTCAGTAATCCTTTCTTGTGAAGGATCTGGAGCCCTTTCACGCTCATGTGGCCGAGGCGCTTGTTCCATAACTCTAAGCTCGGTTCATCTCGGATAGAATTAGCTTCTCCGCCATTTATCTTTCCTTGCATCACGTACAAAGAACCTTCCTTCTTACCTCGGGCCACGACCAAGTTTCCCTTGGCCAGCTTCCATCTAACACTACCGAAGTAGTTCACTAACCCAGCATCATCAAGTTTGCCTACCGAGATTAGGTTCAATTGCATGTCAGGAACATGCCTTACATCTATCAACACAAGTCGGCATCCGACATCCGTGGTCAGAGTTACGTCACTCACACCAACAATCTTGCTGGTCACCTGATTTCCCATCTTCACGACTCCGAAATCACCACCTCGGTAAGAGGAGAAAAAACCTTTGTGTGGAGTAACGTGGAAGGAGGCACCGGAGTCAACAATCCAAGTGCAATCATCATACGCAACAT
Source organism: Gastrolobium villosum (assembly GCA_032173675.1). NCBI lineage: Eukaryota > Viridiplantae > Streptophyta > Magnoliopsida > Fabales > Fabaceae > Gastrolobium > Gastrolobium villosum. Next base: position 99,634 of record JAVKPL010002640.1, on the reverse strand, counting down.
TTGAATAATTATCCTCACCAAGGAGGAATATCTCGGCATCAGGAGTGGCAGCCACCGCAGTGGTGCTATTGTCTTCCTTCTTCTTGGGAATAATCTGATCCGGCTTTACAGAGTCGTTCTTCTCATCATTCTGCAGAGTCCAGCAGTCCGGCTTCTTATGACCTGTCTTTCCATAGTAAAAGCACTTCAAATCATATTTCGGCTTTGACCGACCTCTGGACTTTCCTCTTCTATCACGATCTCGACCCCGGCTTTTGCTTCTACCCCGGGAGTCGGATTTCCCTTTCTTCTCGGCAACGTTAGCCTCAGACGTGCTCGAACTACCTCGTTCTTTTCTTCTGGATTCTTCACCTAGGAGGCTGTCTGTCACGACATCCATCTTCAAGTTTCCATCTGGAGTCGAATTATTCAAAGTCACCACCAGAGTATCCCAGCTTTCTGGCAGCGAACTAAACAGCAACAATGCCTGCAGTTCTTCATCAATTTTCATATCAGCTTTTGACAACTGATTCACAATACCTTTGAAGGTGTTGATGTGTCCTATCATGCTCATGCTATCCTTGTATTCTAGCTTCACAAGTCGGCGAACCAGGTGTGCTTTATTCCTGGGAGTCTTCTTCTGAATCAAGGACTCCAACTTCGTCCACAATTCATACGCGTTCGTGAACTCAGACACGTGCTCAAAGAGGCTCTTGTCAATATATTTTCTGATCGTAGCTACCGCCTTACAACTCAGAATCTCCCACTCCTTATCGGTTTTGCCTGCCGGTCTCATCAAGGATAATGGGCTCATGCAAATCTTTGCAGTAGAGATGATCTTCCATCATCGGTTTCCAATAGGTGAAATTGTCTGCGGTCAACTTGAACATATCTCCATCATGGGTTATGCCACTGGTCTCCATCTCGTCTCCCTCAGAACCCGTAGAACTCGGGCTCTGATACCACTGTTAGGAACTCGGTTCCCTCAAACTCGGCTAGAAAACCTTTTGTACGGAAGTCAATCAACCAGATCCGGAGCTCGGATCTCGGCAGTACCACGGCCTGTATATCACCAGGTCGGGAGCGCAGCGGAAAATCAAAAATGGATAGGAGAGAGAAGAAGAACACAACCAAATTTAACATGGAAAACCTTCTCCAATGAAGAAGTAAAAACCACGGGACCTAGTCCAGATCAAAAATCCACTATGAGAATAATGGTTACAATAATCAAATACACCAATGTGGTGGTTAACTCAACCTCTCCAACAATGGTGATAATCAAACTACCCTAGAGATGTTTCTCTCAAACTCTCCATAGAGATCTCTCAAATGCAAAGCATGAAGCTTTTGCTCAAACAATCAAATGTTTTCTCTCAAATTTTTCTCAACTCAATCTTCTCATATGTTTTAGCCTCCACCCTAACAATGGGTATTTATAAGAGGTGAAATTAGGGTTAGGGGTATTTTAGGAAAACCCCTCTAATGGGCTTGGGCTTAGCATTGAAGGAGGAAGCCCAACAGGAACCGCGTTCATCACTTTGTAGAGGCTTGTAGAACTTTCCAGAATCATCTATTAGAGTGCCTAGCATACCATCTTTGGCTTGATGCCCTGCAACTTGGTGTTTTGGAACCTTGAACATTTTTTGCTGCAGATTAACACTAAAATAATTGAATCTCTAATCTAAAAAAGCAGAGTGTAAAAAGGGATTAATATAAAAGATAAGAACTGGGATTGTTGTTTATGTTTTAAAAAATAGATTTCCAATAAACACAAATAGTAATAATAAGAAATATAAATATAAATATAGCATATAGGTGAAGTGCGATGGTAATGCTAGATCTAAAATTGAGATGAATAAGAATAACCGGAAAATGATGAGCGGCGCCGGAAAGAGAAGAGGCGGTAGCAAGTTAGTGAGAGAAAAGCTACACTGATGGTGACAAACGAACGTGGACCTAAAGCAGTTTACTGTCTAAGCCGGAGGTTAACTTTGGAATTTCACTTTCATTTGCAACATCAATAAGATGATAGACCTGAAATGTAGTAACATAATAAGATATATGAATATTTTCAACAGTGTTTGGTTTGGGAGATTTTAAATGATAAGTAAGATGAGTTCCAATAGATGAGCATTTGCAGTGATATTGGAATATTTTCAACTCATCTAATAAACTGTAAGATAATCAGATGACCAGTAATCTATTAATAAATGGTAAGTAAGATGAGTTCCAATAGAAGCTTGGTGGAAATACGAAGACCAATAATTTTCACCCAGAGATTTGCTAAAACATGACAGAAAAAATTGCTCACTCAAGGCAGAAACCACATACATCACAGCAAGTACAGTCTTGCATATATGGAACATGGACTCCAGCTACCAAAAAATATGAACAGCATAAAAGTCAGAGTATTTTAGAAGTCCAAGATATATGTTCTTCAGATTCATTGTTGTTTAATGCTTTGAAAATATTCAGGACAAATAATCTGTACTAATATAAATTAATAAATGGTAAATGAAGCTTTTATTTGAATATTTATAATTTATTAATAGATGACTTCCAATAAGATATATGAAGTTTCTATTGGAATACTTTCAACTCATCTGATTACCAATTATCATTAATAATTTTTAGAATGTGTCATATCCACATATGGATGTGGTACAAATCCATGTGCATGTATGTATCCGTGCTTCCTAGCTTGACACAATTTGTCACCAAAGATCTGTTCTCATTGATCTCACTATGAATGACAAACCACAATATCTCTATTCCTGGTATTAATCTTATTCAGTTTCTTTACAATCTTCACAAAAACCAGAAATCATAGTGCTGACTTTATCAAACTTGTCAAGAAGATTTGTGACATTAATCCTGAACATTAGCTATACTATCAAGGGAGTAAACTGTGATTAGAGTGATTAGTGTAAACTATAACCAACAACAAAATTAGAGTGATTAGAATTAGAGTTTAAGCCAAACCCACAAGTTCTTTTATTTTTAAGAAAAAAAGGATGGGAAAGTTCGGTACATACATAAAAGATCGACATTTAATCGAGTAGTTTATGGGAAATCAAATAAAATCACCACAGAACAGAAAGAATAAAAGTAACAGAGATACATCCATTCAAGCCATTAACATAAACAGAGCATTACACGTTTCAGTCAATTCATCATTCAGTTCAGATTCAAAAAATTTAAAAATAAAATAAAATAAAAAAATTCAAAAGAAAAGAAATTGGAAGAACTACTGTGAAAGTTACTTACCTGTGTGAATCGCCACCACTGCTTGATCTCTCGCCTGGAGTCTAGTAGGTTCACTAAACGAGGTGATTTTGCTTTCTTAACATTAAAATCCTAACAAGTAGCATGTAATAAAGGATAGCCAAAAGCAAAGAACCTAAACAAAACGACAAACCTCAGAGCGAGCAATGGTGAAAACCGCGTGAGCAGTGTTCTTATAGAGAAGAAAAAAAAAATCAATGCTACTCGAGACGGTGGAGTTTCGGACCAAGCGAACGAGAACTGAGAAACGTGTTTTATGGGCTGAAGCCCAAATTATTAAAAAAATAAAAATTACAATAGATTAAACCCACGATATTATATAGCCTCTACGGGGCATTACCCTTGACGGGGCGGCTCCCCAGACTTCCCCCTACTAACCTGGAGTGGAATCCCAATTGTCATTTTACTGATCCCGACAATAAATTTTTTTATCACCATAAGAAATATGAGTCATACTTACCAGTCCCAACCTGTTATGTATTGGCGGGTTGACCCATAAAATTCAACACTTCTAATTATTTATTATTAATGTTATCTAGTTGTATATTTCGCTTACAAACTTTTATAACTAAATTTTAACAGTTAATTTTCGCTAATCTGATAGTTATAATTTATTAAAAATTAATTAATTAATAAATGTGACCCAATAAATTATAACCTTCAAATTGACAGAAATCAATAATTAAGATTTCTTTTTTCCGGCAGAGAACGAATAAGATTTAATTATAAAAGAATGGAAGCCAAAAAATTGTAAATGTAACTTTCTTCTAAAATAATTTATTTATATTTAAGATTAATATTTTAAAAATAAGTTTAAAGAATATATTCTATGTAAATAATAATTGATTCAACTGATAAGTAATATTATAAAAAATTTGCTTGGTCTAGAATATGAGATTGGAAATAAAATAAAATAAAATAAAAAAGATTTTGGAGAGGTACTTTTGTATAGGCTAATTATGTTCGAACAAAATTTAGTTGGATAATTAATAAATTAATAGAGAAATTAAAAAAAAAATGTATTTTATTTAGGTATTAAAGTAGTTATTATTAAAATGTCAATATATGTATGTTTATTGAACTTTACGAGTCTCAAATTTTGAATTAATTTTACTCACTCAAACACTAAAAATTTCAATCAATTTTACTGATCCTAAGACTAATTTTGATAATCTATAATCATAAACAAACTGCACAAATTACTGTGAAATTTGATCTCCTTAGCAGCAAATGTGATTCTAACCATAAACAAACAAGTCCTAATTAAATAAAAAAAGTTAAGAGCATAACTTGGAAGCCGCTTAAATATCTAGGATAAAGTTATTCTAAATTGATTTTGTTTGTAAATAACATATATAATAGTGCATCTATCCATGGTTTGGTTTAAAATATATGGTAATGTAATCTAGTAAAGTTTAAGAATAAATTCAACCTTACGCACCTTTAACAAAGTTCAACTTTTTTTATTTTAATAAATTCAAAACTATCCTCCGGCCGTAACTGAAGACTAATCTCCATCGAACACTGTCGGACCCTTTCGGGGGCGGCTCTCCCAAATATTTTTTTTTCATTCCCAGGGCTCAAACTCGAGACCTCTGATTAAGGGGTCCAGGCTCCTTACCACCTGTGCCAAAGGAGTTTGGTAAAGTTCAACTTTAAATAAAGCGAATAATTAATATTATGATAATGTTTAGTGGGTTAGAACGAGACAGAAATAAGATATGATTCTTATTTGGGCCAAGATCGTTTTAAAGATAAAACAGAACATTCCATATGCTTAAAAAACAGTATTTTTTTTTAAATAATAATAGAATCATATAAAGGGAAAACCTATTTCGGTGATCGTTATGCCTTGAAAGGATTAATCTCCTGTGGTTGACTTAGAATATTTTGATAAAACTAAAAAAAACAATTAACTGAAATTATTGCAAGTTAACTAGTTATCTCGAGTCTATGAGAATAAATAATATGAATAAAAAGCAATTGAACCAATAAAGACAAAATATAATATTCAGTTAGAAGGACGTAAGCAAAATTAACAAATAAAAGTAATTAGCTTTCTTTTAATATTGGTTCAACTGTTAGATCAACATAATCGATCGAACGGTGAGATTGATTGGTAGTAACATGGAAGTAACACAACTTAGTTGTTATAATCTCCTTCTGATAAACCTTTAGTTTATCTTGTTTATAGACTAAAATAATATGAATTATCTAGTTGAACAAGTCAAAAACTAGTGTTTTAATATAAAAATCATGAACTTTATGAACTATTGATTAAATAATATATGGTTGCTATTTTGAAGGGATTTTAAGATAAAAGGAGGCAAATTTGAAGATATGATAGATGAAGATCAAAATAAGAAGATTTGAAGATCTTATCAAGAAAATCAAGTTGTTAAAGATGGGGGCTTAAGCCCCCATTCCGAAGCTAAAGCCTCAAAAATCAGCAAAAGCCACTGGCTGAGGAAGCTTAAGCCCTCATTTCGAAGCAAAAGCCTCAAAAATCAGCAAAAGCCATTGCCTGAGGAAGCTCAAGCCCCCAAATTCAGGCTTAAGCTCGCTCCAGTTAAAAAGTTCCTCTTTGATGAGGGCGTTTAAGCGCACTCATACAAGGGAAAGTGTGTGGGTACTTTTCAAATCTAAGTTTACCTTTTCTTTTGAATGACCTAGGAGGCTGATGACATAAGTGGTAGTATTTATAAAAGGTTCCAAGAAACCCTAGCCCTAAGCTCTTTGGGCTCTAGGCTTCTTGGATTCTTCTCATACTTTTAGCCCATTTGTGCTTTAGTTAAAGAGCACAAACTCAACACCAACAAGGTCTTGAGTTACAAGTGAGTTCGGCATACCACCCTGAGACTGATGGACAAACTAAAGTGGTGAATCAATGTCTCGAACATTATCTTAGCAGCTTCGCTATGGATTAGCCAACATCTTGGTGTTACTTCATACACTGGGTTGAATATTGGTACAATACCACCTTTAATTCATCGACAATAATGACTACGTTTGAAGCCTTGTATGGTCGCCCTCCTCCCTCCATTCCATATTACATTTCAGATGGCTCACGAGGTTCTCAAGGAAACGAGGTATTGTGCACCCATGATGCACTTTTACAGCTACTCAAACACAACTTGCATCGAGCCCAACAATCGCCAACAATTTATAACACAACCAGTGGCGGATCTAGAAAATTAACGAAGGGTGGGCACTCAGGTACATATAAATCTAGGTCTGGTCTGGAAAGCTGTCGGCTGATTGGGTCTAGTTTAGATTTAGATTTGGACGGTATGTGAACGATGATGGAGGAAGAAGCAAATGTTCCAACTTCCAATATCGGAGATTGAGGTTTGAGAGGTGATTCTTGAGAAGAGATGAATGTTCTCTGCTATTAGGTTTGGATCAGTGTTGTAAAACCCAGCCCTACCCGGACAGGTCGACCCGGAACCCGGTGACCCGATCATTGGACCGGTCCGAGTCAAGCATTGGACCGGTCATGCATCGACCCGGTCAAACCCGGCCAAACCCGGTCAAAACCAGTGACCCGGTGACCCGTTGACCTGGCCGGGTCATGCATTTAAAAAAAAACCAAAAAACCAAAATTGTTTCATTTTATTAGAAAAAATGCAGAACTCATTGTAAAAACTTTTTATAATTTTATTTGCTAGTATACTCTTCTACAATGACCTCAAATTTCAGTTTCCAATACTGAAGCAATTTGCGGAATACTAAATTAAGAGAATGTGATATATGTTATTTTAATATAGTTGAATTTGAAAAATATGAGTTCAATGTCATTGAGAGGTATGTTTACGGGGATTCTGAATTGCAATTTAAATTAACATAGTAATAACGTGCATTTTTAATTCATTTTAGATATGAAAAATATAATTGAATTTATATGTTCATATCTATATTTTTATATATATATCTATATGCATCCGGGTCAACCGGTCCGACCCGTGACCCACCGGTCCGACCAGTGACCCAGTACCTCGACCGAGTCGATGCCCGGGTCGGGTTTAATAACACTGGTTTGGATTATAAAGGTGGAGGAGAAAAAAAAACTCACTGAAAAATAAAATAGAAGGAGAAAAATTAAAGGGGCGTAATAACCAACTAGGATTACTACCAATCAATTTCACCGTTAAATAGATCATGTTAATCCAATGATTATATTTATTTCTATCTTTGTATGATTATGATCCTCATATTTAATGTAAAAGCATTAGATATGAGAAATAATAACCATACATAGGTGAAAATAAATATAAAGTATTAAATGTGGGGAATCATAACCATACAAAGATGAAAATAAATATAACCGTTGGATCAACATAATCGATCTAACGGTAAAATTGATTGATAGTAATATTGATAGTAACCCTAATTGATTGTTATAATATCCTACCCCAAAATTAATTGAAAAAACATGAATTTTAAGATAAGAATATTTTTATATTTTTACATCATTATTTAAGGGTGGGCACTTTCCCCCTTCTCATCTACCTCCATCCGCCTCTGAGCACAACTCTAGTCTCACAAGCTGTGACGAAGATATCACGATCCTTTCAAATTATAATATTTGAATTCAAATTATGTATTGTTATGCTATTTTTAGTTTGTTAGGTTGTTGTTCAGTGATTGATTGTACAAAGATTAGATTAGATAAATTAGATTCCTACTTATTAGAAATTAGTTGAACTGACTTGATGTATATAACGAACCCTCATTGAGGTGAAGTAATGCAGATTTTGTGAATGAATTTACCATGTATCTGTTTTGTAACATGGTACCAGAAGCCTAGGTTCTAAATAATTTTTTTCAGAAAAGTCTCAATTTTTTTTACATTTCCGTTTCATTTTCTTCCCACCATCGAGCCCATTACTGTTCATCTAACCCAAATTTTTTTTTCTCCTTCTTTCGTTTCTTCTCTCATGGAAACCGCAAACCCACATTCGAACCCCTCATCCCCTGAAACCAACCCAAACTCCAGCACCCTTCAAACCAATCCTAACTCCAGCAACACAACACCCATCATCATTCATCAAGATTCATCTGCCTTCCCTGTTTCCATCATCCTCGATGAATCCAATTACCCCATATGGTCCCAACTGATGGACATGCGGATCGGAGCCTGTAACAAAATGGTTACCTCACCGGAACGAAATCAAAACCGCCTCCCACTGATCCCACCTTTGATACTTGGGTCACAGAGAACAAGAAGGTTAAGAGTTGGCTCATTGATTCTATGAGTCCTTCTCTCATGCCTCGGTTCCTCCGATTGGATGCTGCATCAGAGATATGGGAGGCTTGCAAATGCACATACTATGAAGGTTCTGACGAAACGGTGCTCTTCGAATTGAATCAGAAATCGTTCAGCATGAAGCAACAAGGGCGTCCGCTAGCTACATACTACAATGATCTCCTTTTAATTTTTCAAGAAATCGATCACCGAACGGCATCCCAGGCATCTACCGTCGACAGAGTTTTCCATCTCCATTCTGCCATGGTTCGCCTCAGAGTCCACATATTTATCAGTGAATTAGACTCTGAATTTGACAACCTTCGAGGAAAAATCCTTCGCAAGGAACCGAAGTTTGATTTGGAAGGCTCTTATGCATTTGTTCGCCGTGAAATCAATCAACGCAACACCTTGGATTCTGCTCGACCCTCTCTGGAATCCACCGCATTGCTGACTCTTACTTCTGGCCCTTCGAAGTCTTGTAAGTCCTATTCTTCCTCCTCTGGAAAAATTACTCAATTTTCTTAAACTCACTGTGGGGCTACTGGTCACTCCAAGCAAAGATGCTATGAGATTATTGGTTATCCCGAATGGTGGGATTTCAACAAACAACCGCGCCGGAAGGTTCCTGCCACTGCCAACGCTACTGCTGCTGCTACGGTTGCAATACCTGCCTCACCCGCTGCCCACGTTGCTCATCAGGGTAACATTGTTAACACTCTGGCTTTATCTACATTTACTAGAAATCATACTTGGTTAATTGACACTGGTGCATCAGATCATATGATTAGAGATTCATTTGAATTACATAATTGTGAACCTTGCATTTTGCCTTTTATCTTCGCAACAAATGGAGAAACTTCTCCTATCATTGGCCAAGGATCTCTTTCCTTATCCCTCTATTTATTCCTGGACTCAGTATTAGTTGTTCCCTTTTTAGAATTTAACCTCTTATTTGTATCACGTATTACTGCCTCCTTGAACTGTACTGTTGTTTTTTGGCCTGATGTTTGCTTGTTTCAGGACATCTCAACTCGGATGACAATTGGTTATGGTGTTAGACGTGGAAAGCTCTATTTTCTGGATTTAAATCACGTTTGTGTCTCCTCTGTCGAGTGTTTCAATACCACCGCTGCTAATAAAGCTTCCTCCCATGTTTGGTTGTGGCATTATAGATTAGGACATTCATCTTTTACATATTTAGAAAATTTATTTCCCCAAATGTTTTCCCATCTGAATAAGGCTGATTTTGAATGTAACATATGTGAATTGGCCAAAAGCCACCGTGTATCCTACCTTCCAAGTATCAATAAAAGTAGTGTTCCATTTCAAGTGATTCATTCGGATGTTTGGGGTCCCTCTCGGGAACCCTCCTTCAGATTATGTATTGTTAGGCTGTTTTTAGTTTGTTAGGCTGTTGTTCAGTGATTGGTTGTACAATGATTAGATTAGATAAATTAGTTTCCTACTTATTAGAAATTAGTTGAACTGACTTGATGTATATAACGAACTCTCATTGAGGTGAAGGAATGCAGATTTTGTGAATGAATTTACCATGTATCTGTTTTGTAACAGATAGTAACCCTAATTGATTGTTATAATATCCTAACCCAAAATTTAATTGAAAAAACTTGAATTTTAAGATAAGAATATTTTTGTATTTTTACATCATTATTTAAGGGTGAGCACTTGCCCCATTCTCATCTACCTCCATCCGCCTCTGAGCACATCTCTAGTCTCACAAGCTGTGACGAAGATATCACGATCCTTTCAAATTGAAGCAAGAATAGGTACAGTCGCTTACAAGCTGTCACTCCCATAATTTTCCAAGATTCACTCAGTTTTTCACAAATCTCTACTCAAGCCTTACTATAGTGATCTAACTATTGCAATGGTTCCAATGCTACCTGTGGTAGATCTTAAGAACCTTGGGGACAAGGTTCGTCTTGAAGAGCATGGGGGATGATGCAAACCCATAAGCACTGGTCGTGAGGAGGCCACGTATACGTAAACCCCCGACATATCTATCAGAATATGTACACCTTGCACACAGTGGCAAACACACTTAGTTGCATGCATTTCTTCCATTTTTATGAGGAATCATTCATTTAGGGGTAGAGGAGAATTTTTTTCCCAGAAATCACGATTATCAGGAATGTGGTGAGAAATTAATTTTTCTGGGAATATTATCAAAAAGTTGTTTGGTAAGCCAATTTTTTTTCGAGAAATATTGAGTCAATTTCCCTGATACGATGTTTGGTTGATTGTAAAATAATGCTGGGAATATGGATTGAAATTACAAAATCATCCCTTTCCAATTTTATCATCCTTGTTAAATCTCTCTCTTCATCGTCTTCCTTTCTCTCTCCCTTCCCAATCTCTCAATTCAAGGTTACAACCTACTTCTCAACAGAGCATTGGAAGATGAAGCCATTTGGCCACAAGATTGAAAGATATAGATTTTGGTTCAAAGCTCCAAAGCACGAAAAAATAAAAATACCGGAAGAAGATGAAAGAAGAAAGCAAGAAAAATAAAAAATATTGGAAGACTATAGAGTTCTGTATTTTTCGTTTTCGTGGTTTGGAGTTCATGTTGTGTTCTGCATTTTTCATGTTTTGGAGTTCATTTGGCCATATTGGAGGATCTATACATGAAAAATGCTATGGAGTTCATTTCTTTCATCTTCATTTCTTACATTGACAATTTCATCTTCACGGTTAATTTGGTCCTCAATTTCACGGTTGATTTGTCATTTTCTCTGGAAATTAAAAATTCCAACAAATTTGTGGTATTATTTTGGTAGTGTCAGTAAAAAAATTTACAAAAGGAGAATAAAATCCAAGAAACAAATATATCCGGGTTATTTTTAGTTTTTTATGTATCAAATGTGGAATTTCATAAATCTTTTCCCATGCTTTTTAAAAATATCCTGGTACCAAATGGAATAGTGGGTTAGTTATTTTTTTTATTCTTCATTCCTTGTAACTGTATTATGTAACTGCACGAACTGAACTTAGTTGTATTTTCCTATTTAAGGGGACTATTATTGAAGTAAAAGACATTAGACAAGATTTCATGAAGTGTTAATCAATAGATGGAGACTAGGAGAGCGAGCGAGAGAGAGGTTGAGGACCTTCTGGAACGGAGTGTGAAAAAGGCGAAAGAAAATGGAGTGGATGACTCAAATATGGATGACGAGATGAATAAGGAGGGACCGATTGAGGAAAGTGGGTGTCCACCTAGTAAGAAAGCCCCTATAAACAGTGAGAGGACTTACTCTCCGGTAGATGGCAAAAAGCTTGTATCTTACAAGGATATAGTATTGCAACTTAATGGGGAAGATGATGAAGGAGGAAGCGATGAAGATGACTGGATGTCTATCCAAAGAAAGGAAGAGGAGGAGTTTGGCAGACTGGATGAGGAAATCCCAGTAGAACAGAAGAACCCTCTTTGCCCAGTTTACCACATCTCAAAGGCTCAACATAAGGAAGATTGCAAAAAGGAGAAGTGCCCTCATTGTTAAGCTCTTGGGGAAGAAGATCAATAACCGGTTCCTCATAACAAGACTTCTGAAGAACTGGTGCCTGAAAGGGAAGTTTGAAATTATAGAGCTGGATAATGGGTACACGCTGGTTAACCTTCACGACGAGAATGATTATCACCATGTCTTGCATGAAGGACCCTGGGTGGTGGCTGAACATTATGTGACGGTCCAACGGTGGAGACCAATGTTTGATCCTTTTGACGAACAGGTGAGAAGATTGGCTGTGTGGTTGAGAATTCCTGGGCTACCACTAGAATTCTACACAAGTCAACACCTTTGGAGGATTGGAAATCTATTCGGTAGAACTTTGAAGATTGACAGTAACTCGCTAAAAAAATCGGATTGTGGAGGAGGGGAATACACTGAAAAAGGAAAGTATGCCCGAATCTGTGTCGAAATAGACTTGAGGAAGAGCTTCATCTCTCAGTTTGAGGCCCTAGGGAAAACTCTTCAGGTGGCTTATGAAGGTCTCCATTTAATTTGTTTTAATTGTGGGATGTATGGCCATAGACAAGAAGCCTGCACAGGAGGTGTTCAGAGTTCTAGCACGGAGGTGGTGGCTAATGGGAACGGGGAGAAGCAACCGGATGCGCTTAAACCGGACATAGGGGCTGGGATAGCTAAAGATGAGGCCTTTGGCTCATGGATGGTTGTGCAAAGAGCGGCCAGAGGGCGCAAGCTGAAAGCGATTCCCCAAAATTCTGCTTCGGCTATTAGCAGCAAGGGAGGGGGTAACACGATGGCCGAAGACAGGAAGATACAAGGCGGTGGAGTAGTGGAAATCGGCTTAGGCCCGAATCCCCAGGTGGCTGCGTTGGTGTCAGAAAAGCAGATGGGTAGGTACGAGGCTTTGCAGGGGGAGCAGAAAGTGGGAGAAGAGATCAGGTTGACTTCCTCATCTGAGACAAAAGGTATTTTAGAGGCAAAAGTTCTGCCTCCTAGGGAAGAGAACAGATCGATGGGGACAGATGTTAATAAAGCAGGATCAAGGGGCCCATTTTTTATAAAGGCAGAACAACACAAAAATGTAAAAGGGCCGTCCAAGAGCAAGCCCAAAGGAAAAGCAGTTCGGGATCTAAAGCCCATTGGAGTTGTCCTTAAAGATAACAAGAAGGGGGAGAGCACTTCGGGTCTGAAATCGGTTACAGGAAGAGATAAGAACAGAGACGAGGAAGAGGAAGTTATACAAGTTATGAATTCTATGTCTAAGGAGCAGAAGGATCGAGCTCTGGAAAGGGCGATTACTTCCATGTTAGCATCGAAAAAAGGCTCTTCTCATTCAAAAGAGCTGACTGCCCATGTTGAGGGGAACATGGGGACTAAGGATGGGGGATATGTTCTGTCTAGTCCTCCCAAGATATCTCATCCTGAGAATAAGGACCCTAATGTTGGGATTTCTTTTCTTAAAGAGTGTAGCCCAAATGGGAAGGACACGAAAGGGGTTGGTAGTCCCTTGCAACACTGCCACCCTCCTAACTGTGTTTAATGAAGTTCCTAGTTTGGAACTGTAGAGGGGCGGCCAAGCAGCGCCTCAAAGGATTGCTTTCCACTTATATCAGAAAGCACAAAATTGATATAGTTGTTCTGTTGGAGACCCGTGTTAGTGGGGCTCGCGCTGCCAAAGTTATTCGTCGGTTGGGCTTTGGTGATTTCTGTATTGAAGAGGCCAGAGGGTTCTCTGGTGGCATCTGGATCTTGTGGAACAACCCGTTGCTCTCTATCAATCTCATTGACAGAAGTCATCAGTGTGTCCACGTGAAAGTTAGCTGGAACTATGGTGAGAGCTTCATCTTTTCTGCTATTTATGCTTCTCCTAATTTCGAGTGTAGGAAGTTGATGTGGGAGGAGCTCCGTACCTTTGAAAACCAGGTCCAGGATCCCTGGATGTTGGCTGGTGACTTCAATGAGGTGCTTTCCAGGTTCGAGAAGAAAGGGGGAGCCCCGATTGATGTTAACAGATGCTCTGTGTTTGGAGAGATGATTGATGACTGTAGGCTTATTGATTTGGGAGCTTCTGGTCCAACCTTCACTTGGAGAGGTCCCAAGTTTGTTCATCTTGATCGAGTCTACAAAAGATTGGATCGAGTTTTGGCCTCTCCCTCCTGGAGGACCAAGTATGATGAAGCTAGTGTGAGAATTTTACCTAGAGTCCTTTCTGATCACAACCCTGTGCTCATTAACCTGGTGGCTAAGAGTAAGAGGTGGGATGATAGGCCTTTTCGTTTCTTTCCCCCTTGGCTCGAACACCCTCTTTTCACTAAGCTGCTCATTGAGAACTGGAATAATGGTATTGAGACTAGTAAGAATCTGGAGGCTCTTGCTCCTATTCTGCGTGAATGGAATTCTACCACTTTTGGCAACATCTCGAGGAATAAGGATATCATTCTTAGAAGATTAGCGGGCATCCAGCGCTCCTTGGCTGAGGGATCTAATTGCTACTTAGAAGGCTTGGAAACTGATCTTAAGTGGGAATTGGAAAGGATTTTGGACTTGGAAGAACAACTTTGGTACCATAAGTCCAGAATGGTTTGGATCAGAGATGGTGACAGAAATACTAAGTACTATCATACTATGGCTATATCAAGAAGAAGAAGGAACAACATTGAGGCTTTGAAGAATGATGCTGGAGCTTGGGTTAGGAATAAAAGCAGTTTGAAGGAGTTGGTGTCTCTTTTTTATGTGAACCTCTTTACCGAAACGGATTTGCAGCGCCCTTGGACTTCTACCCCGATCAATTGGCCGAAGTTGGAGATAGAGGATGTTAGTAGGCTTGGTAAACCTATTGGCAGGGAGGAAGTCAAAGCTGCATTTTTCCAGCTTGGAGCCCACAAGGCTCCTGGTCCGGATGGCTACCCAACAGCCTTCTATCACAACAATTGGAATCTTTTGGAGGAGAGGATTTTTGAGGATATGCAAAGGATTTTTGTGAACCCTTCCATCATTAAAGGGGTGAATGAAACTCTGCTGGTCCTTATCCCCAAGATCGACGCCCCTGAGCACATTAGCCAGTTCAGGCCGATAGCTTTATGTAATGTTTTCTACAAAGCCATTACTAAGATTATTGTGAATCGGTTAAAGCCTCTTATGAACAAGTTGATTTCTCCTTTCCAAGCTAGTTTTGTTCCAGGCCGAAACATTCATGATAATGTGATCATAGCGCAAGAGATGACCCATTCCATGAATAGGATGAAAGGTAAGAAAGCTTACATGTCGATCAAAATTGATCTGATTAAGGCTTATGATAGGTTAAATTGGGACTTTGTGATGAATGTGTTACTGGAAGCTGGTATCCCTCTTGATCTTATAGCTGTTATAAGAGAGTGCATTTCCTCTCCCTCATTCAGGATTCTGTGGAATGGCTCTAGATCGGAATCTTTCTCTACATCCATGGGCATAAGACAAGGAGACACAATCTCCCCATATCTGTTTGTTCTGTGCATGGACAAACTTTCACACCTTATTGCTGAAAAGATGAAGTTGAACAAATGGAAAGCGATGAAAGCCAGTAGAAGAGGCCCCCTTATTTCGCACCTCATGTTTGCTGATGATTTGGTGCTTTTTGGGGAAGCATCATTAGAGCAACTGGATGTGATGCTCGATTGTCTCAACAAGTTCAGTATCATGTCCGGGCAAGCAGTTAGTATTGATAAAACTGTTATCTACTTCTCCAAAAACACCAAGCCTGATATCCAAACTGTTATTACTAGTACTAGTGGTTTCAAGCAGGCTGATTCTTTGGGAAAATATCTTGGAGCTAATCTCTACCATGGTAGAGGAAGGAGGAGAAATTTTGAGAACATCATTATCCGTGTCAGAAACAGACTGGCTGGTTGGAAGACTCAACTTCTATCCTTTGCTGGTAGAACTATTCTTGCCAAGTCGGTTCTTAGCTCTATCCCCACGTATCATATGCAGTATGGTTCCTTACCTGTGTCGATCTGTAAGGAAGTGGAACAAGTGCAAAGGGCCTTCATTTGGGGAGATTCCCCTCAGAAAAAGAAAGTTCATCTCGTCTCTTGGAACACTTTATGCTTGCCGAGGAGTGTTGGAGGGCTTGGATTTACAAACCTCCAAACCCACAATAAGGCCTTTCTCCTGAAGATTCTGTGGCAATTGGTGAGTAATAGGGAGGGACTCTGGGCTCAGGTTCTTTATGGGAAATATGGTCGTGAAGCTGACATGAGAAGGCAAATTTTTTCCTCGAATCTTGACTCTAAGTTATGGAAAGGGTTGTGTTCAGTTTGGCCTGATTTAACTAATTCCCTGCAATGGGACACTGGTAATGGCCAAGACGTCAGGTTCTGGAACGATTTATGGACTGATTTGGAGAGCCCCTTGAGGGACTTGGTTCGTTGTCCTCTCGACCCGACTATGGAACAGAGGAAGAGTATAGAGATGGTGGATGATTTGAATGGAGAGTGGAATCTCGGTCTTCTTGGTAATTTCCTTCAGGAAGACATTATCCAGCATATTCGTTCCTTCTTGCCCCCTTCTAGCGATAAGGGCCCTGATAAGCTTGTTTGGAAAAACTCTGTAGGGGAAAAGCGTATTGTTAGGAAAGCTTATTGTAAGCTCATGGGTCACGATGAGCTTTCCCCTGATCCCATTTGGAGGGTTATTTGGAAGTAGGACGGCCCTTTTAGAGTGAGGAACTTCCTTTGGTTGGCCCTCCATGGCCGTTTGTTGACTAAATCCAGGACTGCTTTGTGGGGAGGGCCCCCTTTTTGCCATTTTTGTGAAGATACTGTGGAAGATATTGCCCATGTTCTGAGGGATTGTAAGAAGGCTAGGCCCATTTGGAAAGCCTGGCTCACTGGCGGTAGGCAGGATAACTTCTTCTCTCTGAATGCTGCTGAATGGATCAACAAAAATTTAACTGTTGGCTGGGTTCACAAGCAAGCCTTGAATTGGATAGACATCTTCTCAAGCACTATCTGGCATCTCTGGGTTTGGAGAAATAATGAGGTTCATGACCCCCTCTTTAGTCGTCCTTTTGATCCAATCCTCACTATCTCAAATTTTATTGTTGAGAAAAAGGAGGCTATGGGGTGCAAGAAGATTCAGCCCTGTTTCTCGAGGTCTGTTGCGAATGAGAATTGGCAGCCTCCTCCTTTGGGTTGGTGGAAGCTCAATGTGGATGGGGCGGTGAAGAATAGCCATGGCCAAGCCACCTGTGGGGGCTTGATCAGAGATGACAAAGGGCAGTGGATTAGAGGATTCACTTATAAGATAGGCATTTGCAGCTCGTTGATGGCGGAGCTGTGGGCTATCCACATCGGTCTCCAGACTGCTTGGGATAGTGGGGCGCATCATCTGATGGTGGAGAGTGATTCTGAGTTGGCTATTGAGGCTCTTTCGAATGATGGATATAGATACAATATCCAAATGGTAAACTGCATTAAGAATTGGTGCTTGGAGGATTGGGTGGTGCATTTTGTGCATGTGAGGAGAGGGAAGAATACCAGTGCAGACTGGCTTGCCCACCATGCTGATGCCACTGAGGCTGATCTGGTTATCCTCCAGGATGTTCCCCCTGGGTTGGGACAGACTCTAGCCCTTGAGGCTGGTGTCTTATTTGTGTAGCTGTTTTCTTTTGGGCTTTAGCCCCTTTTATCTACTAAAAAAAAAAAAAAAGACATTAGACAAAGCCTTATTTCTTCCATGTTCGAATTCTTTAAGCTTATCCTTTGTGGTTTAAAAGGAACATATCAAACTGCCACCCATGGAAGCTTGGATAAAGGCTATATTTCTACTTTTGGCTCAGAACCTCATAAATGATCCTCCAAGCGAGGAGGTTATTTAGAGTGAATCAGGATCATTATTTTTAGGTGATTCCTTAATGTAAATAGAAGGGTAAAATTAGAAAAGTGGGAAAATAATAAGGATAAAAAAGAAAATAGAAAATTAATGTTGTGAGAAGGAGCACCAAAAGATTCAGTAATCATATTAAATATTTCCCCAAGCTAAAGCGTTGTGTAGCATTTTACCATAACTTGGTCAACGGTTTAAATCCAACCTAGTACTCTCACAATGTGTCAATCTAGGCATAAAAAAATTTCTCAAAATGGGAAACCCTTAACTTAATCTTTAGAAATAAATATTAGATACATCAAATAAAAAACAAGTCCATAAAAAATGCTAGAGACAATTTCAATAGGCTGTAATCCTACTTAGGAATAAAGCTCATCATTAAAAAAAAAAAAGCTCGACATTATCACCAACTTTCCTTAAAAACTCGAGAACATGAACGAGGCATGTATCTTCTCTTTCTTGCTCTCATTAACATGTCTAGGTCTAGTACTCTCCCGGCCTTAGTTTGAAAATTTTGCATGAACATCTAACACCTTTCGTGGGGCATTGGTAAAACATTTCCCAAGCCTTAATCACATCTTCAACAGAACTTTTCAAAACAACATGGAGAGAACCAAAAGCCTTCAAATTTCAATGTTGGTGAAGTAGGTAGAGAAGCGTAGGAAGACAATATAGCCCGCTTTTATAGCACCTCGCAGCGATAATGGACGTTACAATAAGAAAATCAACAAATATAGGAACAATTTTTACAAATATTTAGGGTCTATTTGATTGTGTTTTGGTTTTTTTTTTCTTAAAATTATTTTGTAAAATAGTTATTTTCTATATTTTTTTTTAAAAAATTAAAAACCAAAACAAAAAACAAAAACAACTTAGACATGTTCTCTAAATTTGATTCTAAAAATAAAAAAACAGTTATAACTTTAAAAACATTTTTTACAAAACAGGCCTTACTAAACGAATTTTTTTGTTCTAAAAACTAAAAAACTATTTTTGAAAACCATAATCAAACAGAGCCTTAATCTCGCGAAGGCAATAAAAAACAAAAAACAAGACAAAAAAAAAAACGTAACAATTTGAAATTTGGATAGATTATTCTACTTATTTTGTCTATTACTTTGTCTATCACTTTAAAATACTATTAGATAAAAATCTTAATTAATATTTATAATATCATTCGATCAGAATCTTATAATATTTATTTTTTGTTTTCTTTAACGTGGTAGTAAATGATAGATAAAGTAGACTGGAAAAAATGGTACATAAAATATTGTTTGAAATTTTAATTTTGAAAAAGAAAATAAATACTCACCGGTATATTCGTTGAGCATTTGGATTACAAGTTGAAACTCTATCTCCCACGCATTATAGGTATTTGTGGAACTCTGAGAAGAAGCGCCGAAAAATCCCATTCCTTCTGTATCCCATATGTCCACCTCTACCGTGGTTTATCTTGGATCTCAGATTCTCAATCTCCATTCTCTGCTATCACTATCATATCTGGTAATTCTGAATTCCTCTTTTACCAAATTTGAAACTTCAATTGCTAAAACAAACCCTCCCTCCGAATTCGTCTTATCGATTTAGGAATCAGGGTTCAGTAAGATGCCATCTGGCATTCTCCCAAACATGAATGGTGCCATATTTGCTCTTGGATTCGTGAAGCAATAACAAGGAGGGAATTTAGCTCTGTCTCTAATCTTTGTATTCAACTTCAATCAATGGCTGCTTCGGCTTCGAATGCATTGCTGCTGGGAGATGACGTAATCGCCAAGCCAACTGGCGTTTACTTCAGAGACCGAACTCGTAAAGGATGTTTGAGAGCTACCGTGAATCTCAGAAGATCACAACCGTTGATTAGTATTGTGAATTTTATGTGTTCCACGTTTTGGAGGATTGGCAATTCGAGTTCGCTTCATCAGCTCAAGAACTCTTCTCTTGCTTGCTACTCTGCTGAAGCAGCCCGTGCTGTTGAACAGCTTCCAAGCTCAAGCTTTTCAATTGACCAGCAGTATGTGTTTATGTTGTTCTTTTTGTTATTTAATTCTGCATAAACACTTGTTTTAAAACAATTCAATTTATATGCTCATAGTGTTGGGTATGGTTCATACTTCACATATTGATGATGACCCTAGTTGTCGGGGTCAGCAGAAAGGCAACTGGGGTCCCGCTCCCAGGTGAGCGGGTGGGGTCCGGGGGGCAGCGCCCCAGGCCCGTAGAGGCTAGGCACTGTTGTGGGCCTCTGTTTTATTGTAATTTTCTTAGCAGTTTGGGCCTATGAATAGCTGCTGGTAGGGTTTCTAATCCTATTTATATTTGCCTTGTAAACCAAGTGACTTGTAACGAGTGGCGGTGAGGTGAATATATACAGACAAGCTGGATGTAGCCTAAATTGGGTGAACCAGGGTAAATCGCTGTGTCTATTCTCTCTCTTTCTTTTACGTTTGCGATTTGTGTGTGGTCTATTTCCAACAAATAGAAGATGACCATATGTATGCTGTTTAAAATTGAAGCTGATGATACTACAGTGAACCCCAAAAGTTATTCTTGATGTTATCTTTTCCACATGGAATCCAATGTTTCTTTTTTTACCAGCTAAATGAATAGCATGGTAATGGAAGTGTAACATTGAGTGGGTATATATTAGGTAGCCTTACCTTGTGTTTGTAAGAGCCTAAGAGGCTAACTACATGAATAGAACATGTGACCTGGGTGGAAGAGTATACTTATAAATTAGTTTATTTTTCTCACAACTACTGCTTACTTATCATTGGTAATGTTATTTTCAGAACCAATATTGGTGGAAAGAGTTTGACGCTGTTTTCGGGGTCATGTTACCTACCGCATCCAGATAAGGAGGACACAGGTGGAGAGGATGCTCATTTTATTTGCACAGATGAACAAGCAATTGGTGTTGCAGATGGTGTAGGTGGCTGGGCAGATGTTGGTGTTAATGCAGGATTGTTTGCCCGAGAACTTATGTCCAATTCAGTTAGAGCAATTGAAAAGGAGCCTAAAGGTTCTATTAATCCGGCAAGGGTCTTAGAGAAGGCTCACTCAAATGCAAAGGCGAAGGGTTCATCAACAGCTTGTATCATTGCCCTTACGGATAAGGTATAATGTTTTTCATTCTATGGTTTTTACAATCAAAATACTTTTCTCCATTTTCTTTAGAACTAATTAGCAAGGCATAAAACTAGATACTTTATCATGTCTGTATTGTTAGGTATCTATCAAAAAAAAATCTTATACAATAAAACTAGATACTTTATCATGTCTGTACTGTTAGGCTTTTTTTAAAAAAGAAAAAAAGAAAAAATTAAGGGTGTGTTTAGATAAGCTTTGCCAGCATATTTTTCTTCATGTGTTGATGATATTTTTATCTACTATACTTGAGGGAACGAGCACTTGCACCCTCATAATTAATTCTTATCTCACCTGCTCCTAAGTTCTTAAACTTGATGTTTGATTGGTGTTTTGACCTGCATCTTAATCAACTGAAACCAAATCTGTTTGCAGCTAGTAAAATTAGTTCTGCTGGTAAATTTGGGTAGTTTTCTTTCTTGAGTATAAAAGGAAAAGTAAATTCACATTAATTTGCATTCCATGTGTTTGGTCTCTTGGTCCAGGGACTACAAGCTATTAATTTGGGTGACAGTGGGTTCATTGTGGTTAGAGATGGATGCACCATTTTCAGGTCCCCTGTTCAACAGCATGACTTCAATTTTACGTATCAACTGGAGAGTGGAAATGGAGGTGATTTACCCAGCTCTGGTGAGGTAAGTTCTCACATGTCATTGCACATAAGACTTACTTCTAGTGCTCTTTGCTTTTACTTTCTGTAGGTGTAAGGAGGAAAATATTACATTAACAATATGGGAATCTCAAAATTAAGGCACAAATTTGTTGAGACAGTACATTTTTACCTGTTTCTGATAACATCCATAACAAGGAATACTTGTTCAGACAGTCCAGCATTACCTGTTTCTGACAGTATAACAGTACAGGCATGGTGAAACACAGAGTTCGCAGCCCTTTCCTTCAACTTCTCATGATTAATATATGCAGCAACAGAGAAAATAGATTGGCATTTGAAATTTCTTTTTCATCCTATTTTGTGATAATGGAGAGGTTTGTTTTACTCATTCATACGCAGTAGAGGGGGTGAAAATTGAAAGTAAGGTGCATCTCATTTTCAACATATCCTTATTTTCATATATTAAGCACGTGAAGATGATTTTCAGATCAAATTTTTTACAGCTATTCTACTTTAATGTATACGTATCTAATACAATGAAGTTGTCTGATGGACTATTATTAATATCATTTTTAGTCTCGCCACAGTCATGATCCTAGTATTATTCCCCAGGAAGCCACATAGCAGATGAAGTTTCTTTCTTTCCAAATAAGTTTATATATTTGAGGAAAATTAAACAGACTAACATCTGTCGCAATAACATATCCAGGTTTTTACGATACCTGTTGCCCCAGGAGATGTTGTCATTGCTGGAACAGATGGATTGTTTGATAATCTGTACAATAATGAAGTCACTGCAATTGTTTTACATGCAGTTAGAGCTGGACTAGAACCCAAAGTAACTGCTCAGAAGATAGCAGCACTGGCTCGTCAGCGAGCACAGGACAGGAATAGGCAGACACCATTTTCTACTGCTGCCCAAGAGGCTGGGTTCCGTTATTACGGTGGGAAGCTTGATGACATAACAGTTGTTGTGTCATACATAACCAGCTCAGTAAGTGTGAGTTTTTTGCAATCTTAGCTCTGCTACATTTTGTATATTCATATCTGTTCTACAGTGGCTGCGTCACCACCCTTGTCTGTCATTTTTTACCTGAATGCACTGCCGGTTCTAATTTTTTTCTAAAACTTGAGTTGCTACAGTAATCATAAAAAATCGTGGGCCATGACCTTCATTCCTTCCTGCTTTGCATTTTATACACCCGCATTTTTTTTTTTGGGCTATCTAACAGAAACCATGCGTTCCATGCTATGAATTAAAACTGAATCTTATTTCTCAATGAATGAATAATTACAAAGAGAACTCACAAATATATAGGTGAGCTCAGAATCTAAACAATGAGAAAGAAGGAGAAGAAAGAAAATGGTAAACAGCTTCACGTAACAGAATAACTAAGACTAACTGAAAGCTAACAAAATTCAGTTACTATCTGTTGTGATTACTAGCTGGTGCATAAACTAAAGATAATGCATGGGGTGATCCTATTTCTGCATCTTGGATCACTGTACTTTGATTCTGGATTGCACTTGGAGTAAGCTCTCGTGTTACCCCCCACAAGTTGGATGTAGAAGGTTGACAACGCCCAACTTGGAAATCAAGGAATTAAACAGACGACCAGTCAACGATTTTGTGAACGCATCTGCCAGTTAAGAAGAAGAGGAAGGAACTGGAAATAAGCTATGTAAACCAGATAAGATCTTCTCTCGTGTTACATGACAATCCAACTCTGTGTTTGGATCTATCGTGAAATGTGGGATTATGAGCTAATTAGATTGCTGACCGATTATCACAAAATACTGATAAGATCATGTAAAGAAACAATTCAACCCAAAAGCTTAAGTTGTTGGGTGAGATTACATTAATGGTTTTATATATCTCAACACACCCCCTAACACGAGAGCCCACTGGACTTGAAGGGTGGACAATGCACAGACTCACCTACCTATGCGAAGAAAGAAATTCCACTAGAAAAAAAGTGGGGACGGTGAGGATCGAACCCTGTACACTGAGGTTCTGATACCATGACAGAAACCATGCGTTCCATGCTATGAATTAAAACTGAATCTTATTTCTCAATGAATAAATAATTACAAAGAGAACTCACAAATATATAATGAGAAAGAAGGAGAAGAAAGAAAGTGGTAAACAGCTTCACGTAACAGAATAACTAACTAAGACTAACTGAAAGCTAACAAAATTCAGTTACTATCTGTTGTGATTACTAACTGGTGCATAAACTAAAGATACTGCATGGGGTGATCCTATTTCTTCATCTTGGATCACTATACTTTGATTCTGGATTGCATTTGGAGTAAGCTCTCGTGTTACTATCTGCCATTTTTTTATGAATATAATGAACTTTAATGTGAGGACCAAGTATCCCCTCACTAACAAAAGCTTCTAAAACCATATTTGATAATTTATGGAAGTTACAGATGGACCCTTGGCCGAGTCAGAACCTTTAAACAAGATAGTGGGTTAATGAGTTGTGCTATTATTTATTTATGGCAAACCAGCCTTCTTGGGGTATGGTTAATTGAAACGTAACCCCATTCATACCCAAAAATTGCATTCCACCCAGCTGAATGGATGGCATTAAATGTGTTGTTGGTTGATACACCATTGTTAACCATGGTTGAGTTACACACAAATTAACTTGTCTGAGGGGGTTTACATGGTGATTCTGTAAATATTCCATTCCAAAGGAGAAAATTCGAAACAATTGGGATTTTTGGGGAGATTGAATGCAGTTACTAATTCATGATCTGACACGTACAGAATGAAAATTTCATTCTCGATTCTACGAGAACAGTCTTAGGTATGGTTAATTGAAACGTAACCCCATTCACCTCCTAGTTGCTGGGGCTGGCTTGTGATGGTGGTGTCATGGATGGGTAGCACAGTGATGATGGATAAGGACAATGGTTCTGTGGCACGATGTGGGTTTGGAGGTGACTGATGGTGGTTTGATCATGCTGTTCCATGGGTGATGTGGCTTGGGTGGTTGGGCAATGGCTGCTCACGGTGGTCCACTTTAAATTTTTTTTAGGGATCTCAAGATTAATTTTTTTTTTTAAAATGGACTAAAATGAGGACCATATTTTTTATTAGGAACTTAAAAGGGTATTTACCCCTAATATATATATTGAACCAAGAGACAAATAAAAATTTGCAATCAAGAAAAAAAAAACTGAAATAAAATTTTTTATGTCCGCATTTGGGGGCATTTGCCTGCATTTGGGGGCATTTGCCTGCAAGTAGGGGGATTGCAATTTTTGGGTGAGAATGGGATAATGTGTTAATTAGCCAAACTTAAGGTAATTTGTAGTATTTGCCCGTTATTATCTATTGAAAGATTAAGCAAAAAGAATTAAAGAATGCATTAAGAGTTTATCGAAAAAAAAAAATGCATTAAGAGAACTCTTCTGTTGTACTTATTTATTTATTTATTTTCTCCCTCTCATATTGTTGCTAAGGCCGATCATGTTTCCTCCGAACTCCGAAGTCTAAGTCTGTGTCTTTCAAGGAAGGTATGTGTGTGAAAAAGTAGTGAAGTATGAATAGCATGTATGCAGCTTAGTTGGTTTCATGTTGATTATGAACAAGAAAAAAACACATGAACAATGATTACGCTAATGTCATAACTACATAATTTTGTAAAAGCTTCTTGATGCATCGTTGAGGTATTGGTTGTACCATCTTTAAACCATTTCAAAAATTAAAAACTAAAATAAAGTGATATTCTTACAATTGTTTGTGAAGATAATATTAACTGAAAATGAAACAGAAAATAAACTAGACACTCTTCCTAATTTCTTCAAACTCTCATGCAAGCCAAAGATTTGGACTGGACATTTAAAAGTGCAACACTCGCCCAAGGTGGAAAACATGGCGTCAATTAAACCTTTTGCTTAGTCATTGCCATCAATCAAATTTGCCTTTTGTTTTCCTCAATGTGAGATACAACCCAATGACCCATTTCATACACATTCTAAAGTCACCAGCGGAGTGGACATCTGAAATGGGAGGCCCAAATCTCATACTTTAAGTTTATACTTTCACATTTTTTACTAGGTGTCTTTAAATTACGCTATTTTTTAACCATATGTCATCTGATATGGGAGGCCCAAATCGCATACTTTAAGTTTTGCATTTTTGTTAACTGGTTATGTATAGGACCAATAAAATGTTAAAGGGATACATATAGGAGGACAAAAGGTGTCAGGCCCGCAAATCGAAAAAATATATCGAATTATATAAGCAAATTATTGAAATAGGTATATAAATTAATTTAAAAAAAAAGCCTAACCACATCTTTCTACTTTTGATTTTTTATATTTAGTGAAATAGTCTAATACTTTCAATTATTTCATTTCAACCATTCAAAGTTGACTGTGATGATAATTGAGAACCACTTTTAGTAAAAGAGCAAAAGTTCAAACTCTCAAGAAGACAATTGTTGAGACCATGCAGTCGCAATAGTTCTGACTAACTTCTTATCACACATAAGAAAATGAATTTATACTAATTATTAAGATTAGTAAAGATAGATGAAAATAAACCAATACAAATTTGAATGGTTAAATTACAATTACTAAAAGTAGAAGATTAAACTTAAATCACTTACTTGAATTCTAGAGACTAAATTAAAATACATTTTTGAATAAATTAAAGAAGAAAACTTAGACTATATTCTTTAGGTGCTTACGGTACAATTTTATAATAAAAATATATTATGCTTATATCTTAACTGTAAAAACTTTTAAAAAAGAGTAAAGTAATAATAATATACTATACATTGGATTTTTTTTTTTTAATAACACCACAAGCATCTAAGAATTCTATTTGAATTTTGTCCTAAATTAAAAAATAAGAAGTTGCACAATGCATCAATAGTGAGTAAGTGACCACTAGTGGTCCAGTTTTTTTCTTTTCTTAAAGGAAATTGTTTTTTCTGCTTCCTTTTACAAAAGAAAGAAAATTAAAAAAGATGGTGGTAGAGGAATCCAGTATGTGGCAGAGATTTGGGGTGACAAAATAAGAAAAAGAACACTATCAAGAGAGGTACGGTTTTTTACTCAAATATTTTCTAGCTTTTTAAAACTTATCGGGAAAAAAAAATTATTTGATTTTTAAAATATCTTTTTTTTTTGTTACGTAAGGATTGGACAATGTAAATTGACGCAATCTACATAATAAAAAGAACAGTATTTTATTTAAAAATGTCTAAAATATATTATTATAGATAACTACAAAAAGTAATTATAAAAAAAAAAGATAACTACAAAAATTATTGAGTAAAGAACACTTCTTACGATTCATATTCCAGAGAGGTACAGCAGTGTGTGTATTTGGGTACAAAAAAGCGACTGGAATTTTGTTTGTTTGTTTCAAATTAATGAATCATTTTGCTGAAAAAATCGATTGTCAGAAAAACACGAGACGTTGCACTATCAACTATTAGATTGATGTTCATCATAAAATAAAATAAAAAATTCTATTAATTAATAACTATTAGAGTAAATATTAATTTTAATTCCTTAAATAAATACATGATATTACAGTATTCTTGTATTTCTAAGTATATCAAATTAGTTTTCTAGTGATATTCATGTGATATGGACTCATTTCATGCAAGATACGAGGCTCAATACATAAACGGCGTAAGAGGTCCAATAGTCAAGTTTTAAAGGCTAAGGAAACGCATCCATCCCGTGTTGATGTCATCCTACGCATACTATTGTAGTATCAACAATTCATAACTTTATAGCCATCTTAATAGCCTATAGCTAGGGGAAAGACACTAGTTCGAGTTACACCTAGAAGGTCCCCACAAATAGACATTTCACACACATGATAGCCTGCAAGTGCCACTTTTGCTCATCGTTGAGGATAAATGTCGCCATATTAAGACAGTATAAGCAGGACAATCAATAACTATATAATAGAAGCTTGAACCCTAGGTATGAATATTTAATTCATCTTGACAAAATCTCATTATTCATATACTAACTTGAGCATTGAAGTCTTGCCGGTATTCCTCATATTTGCCCTAACTAAACAAAACAACCTGTTACTAGACTCTTCATGAAGGATCTCGCTGAAGTATTAGAAATATCTCTCCTCACTATCCTAATTGATATTGGATTAGATTCAATTATGTGTGATCTAGCCCAATTTCTATTGGATGGATCAACAATACATCAAATTAATTTCTTTTTGTGTCATTTGTACTATCAAATTAGTTTCTAAAAAATAATAATTACATTAAGTGTTATTAAAATGACTAATTTGCATAGCCGGATTTAGGGGGCTAGGGTGGGCCACCCCCAAATTTTAAGAATTTTTTTTAATATATATATATAAAATAAAATTTTGTTAGTATTTATTAAATTATTTATTTTAAAAATTGTATAATATAAAATTATTCTCCATGACACCATCAGATATCACACTACACTAAATCATGGCCCCATCTGCATCCTCATGGAAAAAACCCCTCTCTCTTTCTCTTAATTTTAACAAATCTTCTCAGCTCAGGTCTCTCATTATCTCTATTCTTTTTTATGAAATTAACAATGCTACTATTATTCGATTGTTTTGTTTCGAAATCCGTTCATATCATCTCCATGTTTTGTTTTAACTCATTGTCTTCCATTGATTAACATTTTTTTATACCGACATTCGGTGCGTTAATATTTTGTAATGCTTTAATGTTTCATTAAGGATTACTTTTGAAACTGAAAGAATAAATTGTATTGGACAAATAAATTAAGAAAAATTCAAAACATGGATGAACCAATAAATTAAAAAACAAAATCAAAACTCAAGGTGAAATACAATAGAGCATAACAACATATTTATTGCAGACTTGTAATATCTCAAATTTTCAAATGCTTCATTTACTGATCTGTTAGTGTATTTTTTAGCTTGTGTTTTCTTAATTTTTGGACTCTGAGATCTAGAAGTGTTTATTTTTCAATGTTGGTTAGCTTATTGGAGTGTTGTTCTATAATATATCTTGATGATTATATTTGAATAATTTTACTGGATTTAACAGCTTGTCTAAGCATCATTTAGGTACAATGCATTTTTACATTTTTTGGATTTGTTTTTATTGTAGATGGGTTTAACAATATGAAAACACATAAAGTAAGAGTCAAATGAAGTGATCTTAATTTCTGTAATAGATTTCTTTCATTTTTTTTTTTTGCATATTAAGTCTGTATTGTATATGAAGTATTTTTATTTATGAAGAGGTATTTTTAATTTTCGTCCCTTCTCAATAAAATTCCTGCGTCCACCACTGCTAATTTGATGATATTTCTAAGGGTTTGCTTTTTCTACAGTCAATGTAGATAACTTATCTAGCCCAAAACGACGTCGTTTTGAGGCCAAAATCAAAGTATTTTTGTAATTATAATTTATTTTAATGTTATAATAGTCTTTTTCATTATAATTTTTTAATTTTTTCAACATAAAACGACGTCGTTTTGGGAACGAATGTAGATAACTTATCTACATTCACTTTAAAAACATTAAAGCCTATTTCTAAATGAAAAACTAATGCAATATGGTTTGCATTTTTATAAGGAAATCATTTTCTTATGTAATAGGAGATAACTTTATCATGTTGTGAGACATCGAAATCCGTGTTATCCTTTTTATTTTATTATTTTTTAACAAGTGGTGGGGCCCACCACTTGTTGTATCTATGGCATGAGAGATGCTACCTTATGTGATATGAGAAAATAGAAACCCTTTTTATTAATACTATTATGGGTTTTATATTTCTCATTCAACATGAGAATTCAATTCTGATGTTGTAGAGACAAAAAATATGTGGGACCCGTATGTTAGAAAAAATTATGTGTAGAACCCACGTTGGCACAGAAATCAAATGGTGTATAGAAAAATTTAAATTCTCATATTATATGAGAATTATAAAACCCTACTATTATATATCATGAAAAAAGCTACAGCAAACAGCAAAGCCATCGTGATCAAATTAAGAAAAGAGTAATTTCGAAAATAATTAAACACACACTCATTATATTTTATTAGCAAATTACATTAGTTTCATAAACATTTTACAAGGACGTCTTATCGCGAAAATTAGCATATTTCATTTTTATGAAATGATGAAAACAAATATTTACATTAATCATTAATTAATACTAATAGTAGAGATAATAGAAAAGCAAAAGAGATTTTTCCAAAAAAAAAAAAAAAAGCAAAAGAGAGAAAACAAAATCGTTATATATGCAGGCAGGGCTGTCTTATCTCCAATGATCTATTTGTGATTCGTACGACAAAAACTTCTTTATGAAGTGAACCATTCGAGTTGATAACGTCACCAATTGAAGTAGCAGAACCGGTGCCAGTTCCACAAATATTCATGACTTTTACCTTTAACCACAAAGCTGTGTCATAACGTCTCACGTCAACTAGTCTTGAGTTCCAAAGAAAAATGATTACGTACATAAAAATGCGAAGGAATCCCATGCAGGAAATGTCAAAACTACACCGTACCCTAAATTAAATCATTAATCTTTTGGGCTCCATTTTAGAATACAATATATTTATTTTTTTAAAGTAACACATTAATTAATAATTTTTTTTTGATTAAGTAACAACAATATATAGTTTTTATACTATTATTTACTATAAAATAATATAAAAAAATCACAAAACTCCTTTTTCTTAAGAAGAAAGAAAAAGACCGAAGTGCACCTCTAAGTTTTAAGTGTGTATAATTTTAAAGATGTAAAGTTGTGTCATTTTAAGAGAGAGAAAGAGATAGATAAAATAAGAGAGAGAATTGACAGAAAAAAGTAAAGACGTGGGTCCCACCTCTTTGTAAAAGTAAAATGATATAAATTATGTCATTTAAAAAAGATAAACACTTTTCCCTTTTATATTTCTCAAAATAAGACATTTCCTTAAGGATCGTAACCCATGGTAGAGCTTTGGGTGTGCCACTATACTACCATAGAGAAGATAGAAGATACCCCACTATTGTTCCGACAAATGAAAAATCACATCCTCCAATTCCCCAACAC
Source organism: Gastrolobium villosum (assembly GCA_032173675.1). NCBI lineage: Eukaryota > Viridiplantae > Streptophyta > Magnoliopsida > Fabales > Fabaceae > Gastrolobium > Gastrolobium villosum. Next base: position 68,949 of record JAVKPL010002640.1, on the reverse strand, counting down.
CCTTTAGCCTTTATTTTATCTTTCTTTCTTTCTTGCAGAGTGGGTGAATGGAGGCCTCTTTAAATGACCCTGACCCATGATAGAAACCAGAATCTTCCTTGCACTCCCATTTCTCAACTTTTGTATTCCATAAGCTTCCCTATGGTTTTCTCTAAGTCGCGTCACTCCCGTGTCCTTAATTCCTTCCTCAGAACCTTAATGGCTAAGTATATTGATGCGAGATAGATATGATACTTCGATTAATAATTGTTCCGTATATATTACTATTTTATTATGCATGCATTTGTTTTTGCAACTCATTATTAAACAATAAATTTCATCAGCTTTACAATATCTTTAAATACACTCAATTCCATTAATGATTGGCTTTGATTTTGGAATCATAATGGAAAAATATGTATCGATCCAGAATTTCTTAATTTCAATCTTGTAGTGTGCATCCATGAGTATTGAACTATCCCAATTCTTGAAAATTGAAAGAAGTTTGGTTTTGATTTATTCTTTTGTCTCTTTTTAAGCGTTTGATTTAATTCATTTCCGTTATTCACTTATTCTTGCTTGCTCCCGATGAAACTTACGACCTATTTGATTCTGTTCTGTTTTGTTGTTGTTGTTTTTTTGAAATATTTTGTAGAGTAGTCAATAACTAAAATATGTTTTTTAAATTTGATTCTAAAAACTAAAAAGTAGATATAATTTTTAGAATTATTTTTTCAAAACAGGTTTTTTCTTTTTATTCTAAAAATTATATATATATATATTTTTTGGAAACAGAATTAAAACATATATACCCTAATTAGATTTTGCAATCTTAGATCTACGTTGTTATGGTTGCAAATTTTTTTTCCAATATATTAATAATTTGAAAAATATTTTTTAGCCATAAGATTTCTTGATAAATGTTTAGATTCATTAAATATAACGGGTAACTACCATAAAAATAACAAAATTGTAACTAAGTATGTGTAACTAATTTGTATATGAGTTTATTAATCGTCAAATCTTTTTTAGTTATTAGTCTTCACGATAAATGTTTGCATTCTATTAAATATAATCCATGAAATATTATAAGATAATAGCAAATTTGTAATAAAATAGTATAATAATAATAAATTAAATTAATAGAAATTAATCAAGGAGTAAATATAAAGAAAAAAAATATGTTGGAGTAAACCCGTTATTTTTTATATTTAGCAAGGTAACTTCACAGTAATCAATGTTATTGTTATTTTTATTAAGTTAATTTTTTTATACATATTTTTATTAAGTTATTTGTTTTGTCTGAAATAAAGTTTTCTATTTCATATATTTGCATATCAAGTATACGATATTTGCATCCTACTTTTATTATGCCTTTTACAGTAATAATTTTACAAGTGATTGATTGTTGAAACGTACATATGATTTCATAGAAGAAAAAAGTTACAATATGCTTATGTATAAAATAAGGGGATTAATTTTCTCATTTTACATGAGAAAATTTTCTTATGTCACATACTCAATGCATAGGTGGGGTCCACAAAAAAGTGAAAAGACAAAAGAATAAAAATGAGACCCACCTTTTGATTGTGTGTGTAAAATGAGAATCTTTTCTAATGTAAAATGAGAAAAGATTAACCCATAAACTAATATTTTAGTGGGAGTATATTGTAATGTTTTTGTATAAACTACTTTACAAATGTCAAAATAACGTTTTGAAAATAGTTATTAGTTAAGCCATTTATGTATGTTCTATTTTTTTTTTTTCCTTTTTATAGAAAAGCCTTGTTATATATCTCAGTAGTTGTTTTAGTAACGGCATTTTACATTGGGTCTTAGTCCGAGAGTTGAATTTTAAGCGTTTTACACAATTTTGCACCAATAATAAAATTATTTTCTATTTTTTTTGTGCACTAGAATGTTAGCTCTGTTTAATTATTTAAAGGGAATTTGCTAAAACAACTTTAACTCACTTGGCTAACGCATGGGGCTTACATTAATTTATGATTAATTTTATGCTCATTTAATAAAGGGATTAATGTTTTTATATATTGTAAGAGATAATTTTATATACTGTACACTCATAAAAGTGCGTGGGACCTATATTTTCTTTTGTTTCTTTTCTTCTCAAATGTACCCCATACACTCTTATGTGTGTAAGAAATTAAATCATCTTTTAGACTCCTACAATGTGATAAACATTAATTCCTCTAATAAAACTAGTTGATATATATAATATATATGTATTAAAATAATTTGTGGTTAAAGCTATATATGATGGGGAGGGTTATATTTACAAACTTTTTATTTACAAACTCTTACAAACTACACTATGTTCTTCCTGGAGAACACTAGGTTACACTATGTTCTTCCGGGAGCACATAATATAATTTGCAAAAATTTGTAAAAAAAAAATTATAAACAGATCCTTCCCCGTATACGATACATACGAAGTATATTGGGTCTTGCATATTATCGTAAAAGTCTGGTTGGGCTGTGTAGATATAATGGGTTATCATCTACAATTGTTCGATGTTACTGAGGTTTGTAAGATGATCAAAATCAAGACTGAAGAATTTGTAGATTCAACATATGATTTATGTTAGAATAAGGAATTATTTAATTTTGAATTTAAGTGTAAATGTATTGTTTTGAATTACTGTTGTAACAAAGGAATTGTTTTAGGAATCTGTTAGAGGATTCTTAGCCTATAGTTTCTATTCTGTTTTACTTAACTTGTGTATAAAATACTCCTCAATTGAAGAGGAAAATTATGAATGAAAAGAGAAGGTATTTTAGTATTCAGAGTTTTTACATGGTATCAGTAGTGTACGATCCAGGAACCTGATCCTTTTCTTTTTTCCCCAAATTCTAATTATTTTCTTCCCCACGAATTTCTTTTTTCCAAACACTTCCCACGAAATGACTTCCACCGACAACACCATCCCTGAAACCTCACCCGGCGAAACTTCCACTGAAAACACGATCCCTGTGAACTCCGTCTCTCCTCATCCATCTAACATCATCATCCAAGCCGATAACTCTTCCTTTCCCATTACCGTCATCCTTGATGATAACAATTATCCCCTCTGGTCTCAGTTGCTTGATATGCGTATTGGGGCACGTAATAAGTCCGGCTATCTCACTGGCACCACCGCGAAGCCACCGGCTACTGACCCATCTTATTCCACCTGGGTTACTGAAAATAAGAAGGTCAAGAGTTGGCTGATTGACTCAATGACCCCCTCCCTGATGCAGCGTTTCATACGGCTTGAGTGTGCCTCTGAAATATGGGATGCTGTCCAACGCACCTTCTTCGATGGCTCGGATGAAAGCTGTTTGTTCGAGTTGAATCAGCGTTCTTTTAATACCAAGCAACGTGGTCGTCCGCTTTCCACATACTTCAATGAACTTCTCTCCATTTTCCAGGAGATTGATCATCGCACCATGACTCAGGCTGCCGACGTTGTGGGGGTTGTTCAGATGCACACTGCCATGGTCCGATTGCGTGTCCACATCTTCCTCAGCGGTCTGGATACTGAGTTCGAACAAGTTCGTGGTGAGATTCTGAGGAAAGATCCCAAATTGGACCTTGAAGGGTCCTATGCTTATGTTCGGCGCGAACATCAACAGCGAATCACCATGAATCCTCCTCCCTCCAGCGATGCTTCAGCTCTGGTAGTCACCACCACGCGCCCTTCCTCTGCTCCTCTGAAACCCCGTAAGGACTTCTCTGCTTCCAAACTCGTTTGTTCACATTGTGGGGACTCTGGTCACTCCAAGAACCGATGCTATGAGGTAATTGGCTACCCCGAATGGTGGGACTTCAACAAGAAACCACGCCGGAAGCTTCTCAACAAGGTACCATCTGCCACCTCTGTTCTCGGCCCTACACCCACCGCGAATGCAGTCTATGAAGGGATTCTAGGTGAGTCTCATGCTTTTTCTACATTATCTGATATTGATGCATGGATAATTGACACTGGTGCATCCGATCATATGATTCGGCATCCTAACCTTCTTTCTAATTTTTCCCCTTCCCTGAAAACTGTGATTTCAACAGCCAATGGTGGAACCTCTGCCATTGTTGGTCAAGGTTCGATTTCCTTGTCCGATAGATTACATCTTCATTCTGTGTTAGCTGTTCCTTCTTTGCATTTTAACCTCCTTTCTGTTAGTCAGCTCACTACGCAGCTTAACTGTTCTGTCATTTTTCTGCCCACTAAATGTATCTTTCAGGACAACCAAACGAAGGAGACCCTTGGTTATGGTGTTAGAAAAGGCAAATTATATTTCTTGGATGTGTTGGCTGGTTGCAGTACCTCTCCACCTCGTGCATCTGTTACTTCAGCTGTGGATTCTGTGAAAAATAAAATTTGGTTGTGGCATAGGAGATTAGGCCACCTTTCTTTTGGCTATCTGAATAAATTATTTCCTACTTTCTTTTCTGATGTAAGTGTTAGTGATTTTCAATGTTCTGTTTGTCAATTGGCCAAGAGCCATAGGATTCCTTTTTATCCCAGTTTCAATAAAAGTGTTATTCCCTTCCAAGTGATCCATTCTGATGTATGGGGCCCTGCCAAGGTTCCCTCTTTCTCTAAATCTTTGTATTATGTAACATTCATTGATGAATGTACTCGTATGTGTTGGGTTAGTCTTCTGAAAAATAAAGGACAAGTCTTTACAGTATTTAAAATTTTTTTTCACATGGTTCAAACCCAATTTAAGACAAACATTCAAATTCTCCAATCTGATAATGGCATGGAATACATGTCACGGGACTTTAATGATTTTCTGAATGTAAATGGGATCAAACACTTGACCTCTTGTTCCTATACCCCACAGCAAAATGGCTTGGCCGAAAGGATGAATAGGACACTCTTGGAAGTGGTTAGAGCTTCATTATTTGGGATGAATGTCCCTTCATCTTATTGGGGGGAAGCTGTTACTTCAGCTGCATATCTTCTTAATAGGACCCCTTCTAGTGTCCTTAAATTTAAAACCCCTTACCAAGCACTTACTTCTCACTTCTCTATCCCTCATCCTTCCAACCTTGAACCCAGAATCTTTGGTTGCACTACCTATGTCCATATTCCGAAAAATCAGCGGTCTAAATTAGATCCTTGTGCAAAAAAATGCATTTTTGTTGGGTATTCAGATGTACAGAAAGGGTATAGGTGCTTTGACCCTTTGTCTCATAAAATTCATGTCACTTTGGAAGTTACATTTTGGGAGAATGAACCTTACTACTCAGGGGGAGCCTCCACTTCTCCTTCTCAGGGGGAGATTCCACCCGTAATAATGAACAGAGAAGAAGAAGTTTGGATTGATACTCATGTAATAGCACAGAATGGTGAAACTGGTGTTGTTGATGAACAATGTGCTGACACTATAGCAGTACCGAATGTGCAATCAGAAGCTGCACCACAAGCTGCACCTGGAAATGATACTACAGCAGCACCATATGATCAACCAGAAGCTGCAACACAATATCAACAACCTGGCCTAACACATATAACCGAGGATCCTTTGATGGCTGTCCCAGAAATGCAACCTGCACAAAGTTCACAGGTAATTCCTATCCCTCCTTCTAATCCAACACAGATCAGAACATCCTCTAGAAGTAATAAAGGTATTCCTAAAAACCTCTATGAACCTGACCCCAGAGTAAAAGCAAAATACCCCCTTAGCAACTATGTATCTACCAAACACTTATCTGAATCGTATGCACTAACTGTTAATCAATTATCTAGTGTGTCAATTCCAAATAATGTCCAGGAAGCATTAGATGATCCGAAATGGAAGGAAGCAATAAATGTAGAAATGGAAGAACTTCAGAGTAATTCAACCTGGGAACTAGCTTCCTTGCCAGAAGGAAAGAAGGCAATTGGGTGCAAATGGGTGTTCACTGTGAAATTAAAACCAGATGGAAGCATAGACAGATACAAAGCAAGATTAGTGGCCAAAGGGTATACACAGAAATATGGGATAGACTACCAACAGACATTTGCTCCGGTAGCTAAGCTCAATACTATAAGGATCTTACTTTCATTAGCAGCTAACAGAGATTGGCCACTAAAACAGTTCGACGTAAAAAATGCATTCTTAAATGGTGATCTGGAGGAAGAAGCTTACATGGATGTACCACCAGGAGTGCAACTAACTCAGAATAATGAAGGACTGGTCTGCAAATTAAAAAAAGCATTGTATGGACTCAAGCAGTCACCAAGAGCATGGTTTGGATGCTTCTCTTTAGCAATGACAAGATTTGGGTACAAGCAGAGCAATTGTGACCATACCCTTTTCTATAAACACAGAAAAGAAAAGGTAACTATTTTAATAGTTTATGTAGATGATATGGTGCTAACTGGAGATGATTTTGAAGAGATGAAGTCCCTTGAACACCAATTGGCAAGAGAGTTTGAAATGAAAGATTTAGGACCCTTAAAATATTTTCTTGGGATTGAAATTGCAAGGTCCCAAAAAGGTATTTTCTTAACTCAAAGGAAGTATACTCTTGATCTCCTTTCAGAAACTGGAATGTTGGCGTGTAAACCAGTTGATAATCCAATTGAAATGAATCATACTCTTGGCATATACCCAGATCAAGTGGAGGCCGAAGTTGAAAGATACCAAAGGCTAGTAGGAAGACTTATTTATCTCTCACATACCCGACCTGACATTGCTTACGCAGTTGGTGTAGTAAGTAGGTTCATGCATTCCCCTAGTGAAGAGCACATGAAAGCTGTATACAGAATTCTGAGGTATTTAAAAGGGACACCTGGAAAAGGTATTCTTTTTTCAAAATCCAGCAAAAAGGGCATTGAAGGATTCACTGATTTTGATTGGGCTGGAGACAAAACTACTAGACAATCCACCTCAGGCTATTTTACTTTGGTAGAAGGCAACTTAGTCACATGGAGGAGTAAGAAACAAAAGGTTGTGGCAAGATCTTCGGCTGAGGCAGAATTTAGAGGTATGTCATATTGCATTTGTGAACTTCTATGGATTAAGAATATTCTGAGTGATTTGGGCATCAAATATGATATTCCTATGAATCTGTATTGTGACAATAAAGCATCCATTGAAATTGCTCATAATCCGGTTCAACATGATAGAACAAAACATGTTGAAGTGGATAGACATTTTATAAAGGAAAAATTGGATCAGAAGATCATCACAACTCCTTTTATCAGATCTGAGAATCAGCTTGCTGACATCCTAACAAAAGCAGTTTCTGGAAAGGTCCTTAAAGATACAAGTGGCAAGTTGGGCATGCTTGACATCTATGCACCAACTTGAGGGGGAGTGTTAGAATAAGGAATTATTTAATTTTGAATTTAAGTGTAAATGTATTGTTTTGAATTACTGTTGTAACAAAGGAATTGTTTTAGGAATCTGTTAGAGGATTCTTAGCCTTTAGTTTCTATTCTGTTTTACTTAACTTGTGTATAAAATACTCCTCAATTGAAGAGGAAAATTATGAATGAAAAGAGAAGGTATTTTAGTATTCAGAGTTTTTACAATTTAGGTGAAGGTGAATATTTCTAAATGACCAAAGAGTGAAATCAGTTGCGCATAAACTTAAAAGAGATTGATTTTCTTGGTCAAATAGCTTACAAAACAACCGTCAAAGACAATAATGGAAATAATTTTAGTAAGATGCATGAAACATGAGACGCAAAGATTATTTAGAATATATTCTCATTTTTAAATTCTTGGTACAGTAGACATTTTCCTATCACGACTGTAAGTCATAAATGAATTGTGTCTTTGGTGTTTAACAAAGAGAAAAATAAAATAAAAATAAAAATTTCTTGCATGCATACAATACGACCATAGTTAGCATTGGATCCCTTATAACTAGATTGTATAGTATACTAGCTAGCTCGAGTAATGTTTTTTACTTTAGTTAAAATTAGAAAATCCAAAAGGACTGCATTAGTATACATTATTCTGAAAAGTTGATTATCAAACGCATTATCTAAGTAAATGAATTGTTTTCTTTGGCTGTGGAAGAAGAATATACAAGACCAGAAGAGAGAAAACAAAGAGAGAAAAAAAAAAAGTTCTAACAGATATACGAGAGCTAGCTATAGGTGGATTCTAGGTATGTAGCACCGATACCGACACGGGACACGTGACACGACACGACACGACATTCCGACACGTTAATTCTAAAAAATGTTAGATTTCGACACGTTAGGACACGATTTGATATTAAATAATATTTTTATTTCATGTAGTGTATATTATATTTAATATTCAATAATTTAACAAAAAAATGAAACTAAACTTATAATATTCATCAATTTTGCAAAGAAACATAAATATCTCTAATATTTATATTAAACTCAATAAAATAGTAATCGTAATCCAACGAATCTAATAGTTTGAACTAAAAAATCAATGTAACGCAACCTTTGCACCTTTTTTGAATTTCTATAACGAGTGTTGGAGTGTCGGGAAGTGTCGGACACGACACGTCAGAGTTTTTGAAGTGTCGGTGCTTCATAGGGTAGAGTAATCCTCTACCCCATGTGTTCTTTTACTTAACATTACAATATGTGATTAAATATAATTCTGAAAAGTTGATTATCAAACGCATTATGTAAGTAGGGACAAGTGTTCTCACACGCCTACATGCATAAAAAAGCATGCACACATCCGATTACGATTCGAATATCAAATGGACATAAAGACACTTTATTTTTTAGGTGGCCAAACTTTCTGTTAAAGGGCCATTCCATTAACAATCTTAGCCCAAAAAAACAAGAAAGAGAAAAAACAAAAACAAACAGTCCAACATCATTAACAATAATGGAGGTGGTGGATAAAGATGTGTGCGGTGTCTCTGAGTATGTAAATGAAGGGACGTATAAACTTAGAAAAATTGATGCTCTATCTGTCACGTAATATATCATATTATCATACTCCCGAATATATTCCTTTTACATTCATAGAAAATTAGAAATTTAAACAACGGGTCCACTTGCTTATTTATTTAACGACTAAATAAAAATAGCATTCATGCAAATATACCACCAGGTGGGTCCACCAACGAGTCAGCTGTCTCCAATTACATCATTATTCCACGTCACTTAGTAGGAGTCACTTGAGGAAAAATTATTGATTAACAATTATTTCATATATTATACGAATTAATTTAAATTTAATGTAGTATAGATTTAAGAGAAAATATTTAGGATTAAAAAAAAGAGAAAATTGTTTGTCCTTTTAAATAACACAACTTATATCATTTTACTCTCACAAAGAGATGAAACTCACACCTTCATATTTTTTTTGTCCACTCTCTCTTCTCATTTATCTATCTCTTACTCTCACTTGAAATGACACAATTTTACATCTTTAAAATGATACACACTTTTTCCAAAAATAAAATAAAATTAAGAATGATATATTTCTTTCATTATAAGAAAGTAGTTATAATTTAATCACATTTAAGAGAGTATGTTTTAATTTAATATATGATAGAGGGTAACAATTGAAAATTCTAATTTAATAATATTTATAGATTTATAGATATGTGATGTTATATATTATGTTTCTATGATATTATTTGTCTTTTAAGGTAATTTTTAAATTAAAAATATTTCTAAAATTTGTTAAGATGATTAGATAAATTTTTTTAAAAATTAAGATATCTAAAAAAAGTAATTTAAGTTCTTAATTTTCTCATAAACTAGAATTATTAAATTATCAAATAAATTTTTTAAAAAATATTATATCAATAATTTTTTTTTTTCACAGAACTTATTTAAATACACATTTGATAGAGTGGTATAACATATTCAGAGTACATAAAAATTTCTCTACTTAAGGTTGGTGGTTAGTCATATTATACCCAGAAAATTAATGAAAAATAAAAGTATTGGAAATGTTAGATTTTGTTTTTGTTATTGGGGTCTTACGAGGAGTAGATTAATTCTTGTTCTTGTAATGTGAGATTGTCTATTTTTACGAGTGCTTTTATATAGGTTTAGACTATTTTATTTTATTTTGGAGATATTTCAATTGATTCATTGCTTTGCGACTAGTCCGATTCATGACGGGTCCCGGAATTAAGACTTTAAATCTCTTCCCAAAGGCGGTATTAGCCTATTAGGGAGGATCGAACGCATGCTCTCATTCCACCTGCTCAGTTCCCTTCTCATTCCACCTGCTCAGTTCCCTCGCGTCAACTGAGCTACCATCATTTGCTTAGATAGGTTTACACTATAATATTGTAAAAGCTCATTAATAACTTAATTTAAACTTATCTATTACTTTCCACCAAAAAAAAAAAACTTATCTATTACCCGAGTGACCTTTATAGACGAAAATGTTGATAATTAATATAATATAAATAGATAAAATACATATTATCGTAACTTTATTCTATGTATTTGATGTATATAATTTGTTTCAGACACATGTGATTCCCTTAACTATATGGTAATGTGTGAAATTATTGAATAGGGTGTTAGATTCATCAAGAGAATCATTAACTAATATAAATAGCACTCTTGATGTTTAGTCTCGTGTTTAGTACATAAAATTCATTTTTATTATATTAACCCCTCAATGTGACACGCGTTAGCTTTATGTCAAATCCAACATCTTATTTTACAATTTTATAATTTACTCGAGATCAAATATTCTATATGATACAAAATAAACTTTTGTACACCAAACATTATCATGGACAAAATTTCAAGGTTTGAAATATGTTAGTTACCCAATTAATTTAATGAAAAGATTTGTGTAAATTCCTTTCCCTAGTGTAGTGTGAACGCTACTGGATTCTTGAAAAGTACGCTTATGTTGCCTTCCTCCTTTTGTTTTGGTTCGCCCATTAAATATAATAAAATGATCCTTAATTAACTAACATAATATATAAGATATTATATAAATACAATAAAGAAAATTAGGCCACCCCAAAGCCGAGGCAAATAACACGAGTATTCTCTACTTTATGTCCAAGTCAAGAAATCAATATAATAGAAGAATATAGATATGCATATTCCAAAATGACTAACATATTTAGCTTTACATACAATTGTATAGCAATATATATATATATAAAATTGTATAGCAAGTTATACACACGACTGTGTATAATTGTTATATAGGTGACTGTTATTCCATTTATTTATGTGGCTGTTCTGAACTTATTATTTGACATTAGAAAAAACTCACATTTAATTTCATGTCAAATATAATTTTTATTTTTTTATAGATATAATGGTGATATTAAGTTTCAAACCTAGGACCAACTACCCAAGTATCTGACCAAGCTCACTCCTGATAACTTAACTTAAATATACTTTTTAGCACATAGAATGCTCTAATTATAAATTAAACTACTATGGATTAAGAAGCTCCAAGCAAAAGATTAACTGATTAAGCTTTAGACTAAAAGGATCGTTGAAATATAACGTCAAAACGAGGCCACACCATGTGGACAAGTAAATGCTAACCGTACGTAATTCAACAGATATGAAGCCGTAATGTCATGAAAACCTGCCACATGGCGCATGCATGTATTTCCACAAAAAGAATAAAGTACTTTTTCCTTTGTACCAACAATTCGCTTTGAATGGAACATGAGCATGCAAATCTAACATGTTAATCAGATACACATTAGCATGATGCTAATTCCCAACAATTTTTACTGTTTAACTTTGTTAAAAAAAAAAAGTTAGTCAAAAGCTCCTTGATTTGGAAAGATTTGGAGCCCAAGTTGTTTACCTAGCTTGAATATTTTTCACATTAGACATCGGGGGTTTTGTGCAGTACAACTCGCTTAAATGTGATATATATATATATATGGGTAAATATTTCTACAGTCACTTTAGATAAGTTTATCTACAGTTAGTCCCAAAATCACATCGTTTTGATTAATGAATGGTGTTTATGTATATGATAGAAAAATAAATAAAATTACAATAACACCCTTCATTAATTCACCTAAAACTACGTAAACACTCTTCATTAATCAAAACGACGTAGTTTTGGTGCTAACTGTAGATAAACGTATCTAAAGTGGCCGTAGAAATTTTTTTTCCATATATATATATATATAATCATTTTGAAGTTGCTTCAAATGTAATTTAATCAAAATTTTGACGTATTTAATAAAACTTTTAGAATAAATTCTATATAAAGTGACTAAATGTTATTTTTTCTGGTGACAAAATAGTACGTAGCTTTTCAATTATTTTACAGTCAATAATGTAAAATTAATTTAAAGAAATAAAATATAATTTGTATTATATATTTAATTCAATTTTATTTTATAATATTAAACTTTTCTAATTACTGGTTCTTTTACAATGTTAGTTTCGATGGCTAAAACTTTCCCTGCATTGAAAGATAAAGCGGCTAAACCATTCCCAACCACACCCCTCCCATGCAAAGTAGTTAATGATGGACCTTTCCCTAAACTTCTTTTTTAGGGGTATATATAAAGATGGGTGGTGCTATAGTGCTTGTCTAGGGTCCATTCAGAACTTTTGTGGGTCCAATTTCCAGAAAGAAAGACTAAACTTGGAGCTTTAACACCCGCTAATTGACCCTTTTATCATTTCATAATCAAAAGATATATCTTTTAGAAATGTAGCACATAGTTTTGCCTTTAGGTGAGTTTCTTTCAGGAAGTGGGGAAAAAATAGTTATGTTCACGCACGAGAGTTCAGGAGTACTATTTGAATTTTACTTATTTTTATTACATAAATACATTTTAATTTTAATTTTAATTTTGAGATTGATCAAAATTTATGGGGTTGAATATAAATTAAACTGAATTATATTTATTTGCAAAACATATTTATCATTTTGAATGATATAACTTTGCATCATTTTAAATGAAACAATATTGTTTTCGTAGATATTTGTTGTTCTTTTGCATTCTCTTTCCTCTATATATTTAGGAGGAGAGTGAAAGAGAAAATAGTGTAGATGAGAGAAAATATAAAAAACCATTAAATATGAACCGAAACACTATGTTTCACTTAAAATTACACAAAATTGTTTTTTTTTTAAATGACAAATATTTTTTCTTATTTCTATGTCTTGATAGTTTTGTTGCACTAGATATGAATAAATTAGATTTTATACTAATAAATTTGTTCACTCTTAATTTTGTTGTTAATAAATATTCATTAAACTATATAAAGCGTCTACTAGAATTTAAATAGATAAACGTAAAATAATTGACATAGAATGAAATTAATTTAGGATGTGAGATGCTTGAAGAATTGTTAAGTGATTATTATATAGGAAGAAGAAGAAGCTATATATATATATATATATATATATATATATATATATATATATATATATATATATGGGTTAAGATCATTTTACACCAATGTAAGTTACACTCTCAATCTTGTCCGTTGATGCCACTCATATCTAAGGGCTCTAATTTTTAGCAATATGAGTCATTGGATACAAGTGGATCAATGGTCAAGATTGAGTGTAAGACTTATAACTCTTATACCGGTGTAAGAATATCTTACCCCTATATATATATATTAATTGTACAAATTAAATTCATTTGACTGGAATCAATTGTTTCACAATCAATCATCTGTTTTAAATTTTGTATGTAAAATATCTCATGTCAAAAGTACATAAATAATGTACAGTTTAATTTTATGGAAATGTTGCTTGTACAATTGTACGCAATCAATGTTATTAACTATGAAGCACCGACACTTCAAAAATTCTGACGTGTCGTGTCCGACATTTCCCGACACTCTCGGACACTCCGACACTCCAACATGCATTATAGAAATTCAAGAAAAGGTTTGAAGGTTGCATTGCGTTGAGTTTTTAGTTCCAACTATTAGATTTGTGGGATTACGATTATTATTTTATTGAGTTTAATATAAATATTTTCGATATCTTATGTTTATTGGCTTAATTTATGAATATTATAAGTTTAGATTCATTTTTTTGTTAAATTATTACTATTAAATATAATATACACTACATAAATTAAAAATATTATTTAATATCAAAACGTGTCCTAACGTGTCGAAATCTAACATTTTTTAAAATTAACGTGTCGGAGTATCGTGTCGTATCGTGTCACGTGTCCTGTGTCGGAGTCGGTGCTACATAGGTTATTAATATTAATATAGCAATATGTACCCTTTGAGAAGCCATGCACCACAAAAAGAATTTAAAGTGATCACGTCCTGAATCATGAGTGAACATATATCGCGATGTAAAATCCCAACTTTCTTCGTATTGGGAGTGAATAGCCATGTATACTCTTTCTTACTGTTAAGAACATCCAATTTTGCCTTATGAAGTCTTATTTTCAATTTGTTGTATTTGTCCTGATTTTAAAAGTGTTAGGGTAAAAATTCAAAACCATTTTAACTTTATATTGTTAGTCATCCAATAAGAGAAAGTACAGTCATAGATATATGGTTAAACATGTCATATCCTTCTTCATGCAAGAAAAGCAAAGACAAAAGGCAAGGCAAGTCAAGCGTGGCTTCATGCAGAAGCTCCACAACGAAAAAAGGTTACCCTTTTTCCTCTCTCTGACTCATGTCGAGCATAGTGATAGAACATGCATGGCACCATTCATATGTTACCCATACATGGCATAACAAAAGAGATATATGCAAATGTATCCCACAAAGCCTTGGTTACAGGCACACACGCAAAGATAAAAAGGCGACCATCATAGCAATCAAAAGCCCCCTCTCACTCTTCTCACTTTCACCAAGCAAGGTATAACAACAGCTTTTATTAGCTTTAGCCTCTAGCTAGAGATGAGAGTTCCCATTTCATCATCCCCACAGGCAAACCCAAAACTCACCCCAAACGTTGTCATCCACACCCCACCCAACATCAACAACAACAACAACAATAATAATAATAATCCAACCTTGTGCTACGAACCCACCTCTGTTCTTGACCTCTGCAGGAGTCCTAGCCCTGAAAAAAAACCAACTGTCCCAAAGCCAGACCCAGAAGACCATCTAGAGCTGGAGGATCATGTGTTGCCTAATTTGGATTGGTGGGATTCCATCATGAAGGACTTGGGTTTACATGATGACCCTAACACACCCCTTTTGAAGAGTACTAACACTGATAACCTCAATCCCAATCCATGCATCCCTGATTTCCCACCTTCTCAAGACCCACCCTTTGATCACCCACCAGATTTCACCACTCTCTCTGAAATTTACTCCAATCATAACCTGGCCTACAACTACACTAATAACACTAACAATAACACTTTGGACCATTTGGTACATGACTTCAATCACCACCACCACATCAACAACAACAACAACAACAATAACAATAGCAATTGGGATTTCATTGAAGAGCTTATCCGTGCAGCTGATTGCTTTGACAGCAACAACCTACAACTTGCTCAGGCAATCTTGGAGCGGCTTAACCAACGGCTACGATCGCCTTCGGGTAAACCGCTCCACAGAGCAGCGTTTCACTTCAAAGACGCACTCCAATCGGTTCTCTCCGGTTCGAACCGGACGACAATTCCTTCGCGGCTTTCTTCCATGGCGGAGATCGTGCAAACCATCAAAACGTTCAAGGCGTTCTCGGGAATCTCACCGATCCCAATGTTCTCCATCTTCACAACCAATCAAGCGCTCCTCGAAGCTCTCCATGGCTCATCCTTTATGCACGTCGTCGACTTCGAAATCGGCCTTGGCATCCAGTACGCTTCTCTCATGAAAGAGATCGCCGAGAAGGCCGGTTGCAACAACACCTCGCCGCTCCTCCGCATCACCGCCGTCGTGCCGGAAGAGTACGCCGTCGAGAGCCGCCTAATCCGCGAAAACCTTAACCAGTTCGCGCACGATCTCGGGATTCGTGTCCAGGTCGAGTTCGTGCCGCTTCGTACCTTCGAGACGGTGTCGTTTAAGGCCGTGAGATTCGTCGAAGGCGAGAAGATCGCCGTACTGTTATCCCCGGCGATATTCTGCCGCCTCGGCTCCGGCGGCAGCGGAAGCAGCACCGCCGCGTTTCTGGCTGACGTCCGGAGGATATCTCCGGCCGTGGTGGTGTTCGTCGACGGCGAGGGGTGGACTGAGGCTGTGGCGGCGGCGTCGTTTCGGCGCGCGGTGGTGAACAGCCTGGAGTTCTACTCGATGATGCTGGAATCGCTGGATGCGTCTGTTGTGGCAGGCGGAGGGGGCGATTGGGTGAGGAGGATCGAGATGCTTCTGCTGCGGCCGAAGATCTTTGCGGCGGTGGAAGGCGCCGGAAGAAGGGTTCCGCCGTGGAGGGAGGCGTTTTACGGCTCCGGAATGAGGCCGGTGCAGTTGAGCCAGTTCGCGGATTATCAAGCAGAGTGTTTGTTGGCGAAGGTGCAAATCAGAGGCTTCCACGTGGCAAAGCGACAGGCTGAGTTGGTGCTCTTCTGGCATGAGCGGGCCATGGTTGCCACGTCTGCTTGGCTCTGTTAGAAGCTTACACAATGCAGACAGAATTTTAAGCATCAATTTTACCTGTATTAGATATGAACTTTAATTTCAAGCTCGCATTAGCAAGAATGCAGCTTTAACTTTAATTTTGTTTATTACGGAAAATTAATGATACTAAAAAAAAAAAAAATTATACTCATAATCACTTTTTCCTTATCATCTTTTACAAATACTTTTATTACAATTTGATCAAAATCAAATCAACAGGTTTCATTTAATATTATTTTGTAACTATTGATTTGATTTTGATCACTGATAATAAAAGTGATTGTAAGTTGTAAAAGAAAAGTGCTTGGAAGTACATAAACTTGTATTTGTTATGGTGCGTTTTGCTTTTGTGTAATATAGATATTTTTTGAGGGTGTCTTTTTTTAATTTGTTAGAGAAGAGTTATAAGTTCCAAAAAAAGAAAGGAAAAGAAAAAAAAGAAAAAAGAGATTTGTAAGTCTGCTGCTTAAAGTTCCATCTTGTTATCTTAGATTCTTAATGAATATCGCTGGCTTTTCAATCAAAATATTTGGGAAACAAATAGCTCTTTCTATCTATAATGCGTCAGGGTGTTCATCAACCGATTCAAACCACAATGACCGAACCAAAAAATCGATAAGCGAATAAACCGAAAATCAAAAAATCGAAAACCGATTCAAAACTGCAAATTTTAATTGGATTGTATCGGTTTTTGGATGCGTTGATGAAAACCAATCTAAACTGATCCAATATATTAATTTTCCTCTAATTATTTGGGTCTTTCCCTAATCATTGCTTAAAAATTTCTAAATGCAAGACCCATTAACCCATCAACTAAACCCAAAAAAAAAAATCTAGTCACATCTCATTAACAAATTTTTATCTTCGTAAAACTTCATATCTCATTGTCAAAAAAAAAATGCTATTGTATTTCAAAAAACTGAAAATTTGCAAATCTAATATATATAAAAGATGTTATTTGCATAATAAGCGTGAGATAAATTGTAAGATTTATAAAAAACTGAAAACCGATCCAATCCGAAAAAAATTGGATTGGATCAGATCGGATTTGAACAAAAAAAATCAAAACGGGATGAATGATTTTATGATCAAACTGAAGGAATTAGATCAGATGATTTTTGGTTTCAAAACCAATCCAATTCAGACGGCGAACACCCCTACTATGCGTTGTGGTATGGAGTATTTTGCTGCAAAAGTGAGATATCGAAATTCACTATCATATATGATAGGCATATTCAGTATGGAATAACAGTTGTTAATCCACTTTGGCTAATTGTAATGTTTTTTCTCCACTCCATAGATTTCTCGTTTTGTTATTAACGGTATGTAATATGTTCTCGAAACCAAACTTCCACTGTTGTTCGACGTGACATGATCACATGAAGATCTATAATTCTGGATAAGAACATTCTTTGGCACTTCAGGTGTTACTCGAGCATCTGGAGAACGCATAAGGAAGAAAAAGAAGCATCCCCAACGATTTGTGCTGGTAGCCTGATAGTTTTATGCTTTCCGATTATGTGAGCAGCATCACTTCCAGAATTATCCTTTATTTTTTGAATTTCTTTTACCATGTTGATAGCAAAATTATACTTTTCTGCCAGATGAGTGTTTTGAAAATTTCAAGATTTTAGATTGGACTTCAAAAAAGCAAGACAGTAGTATTTCTAGTTTTCTACACATGTACGAACCGAAGAAGCCTGAAGTGATAGATTTAAAATTTCATGATAATGTATATATTCCTTTTTTCTGCAGTTACTGCAGATAAATTATGTGCAGTAAATGTAATACGATGTTATTTTGGAACGGAAATTACGGTATTTTTATAATTTTAATTTATTTCAGGGTTATAATAGTCTTTATATTTATAATTTTTTAAGATTTTAATACCAAAACGACGTCGTTTTGGGAATAAATACAGGTAATTTATCTGTATTAACTGCAAAAATATTTTTCCTATCATAAAATATGCAAATAATATGAAATCAAAATAGAGATTGCGCGTAGGGTTTTATAAGAGTTATGTTGTAGGAAAAGTGATTTCGTTATGTTATAGAGATTCGTTTTGCGTGCCGGAGTTTTTTTTTTGCTGCGGATCCCACAAAATGTTGTGTATATAGGAAATTTTTTCTGGTCATGTTAAATGATAGATGATAAACCCTTGCGCGTATCTTGATAGGCTATCACAAAATCTGAGAAAATATTAACTATATGTGAGGACTTTTCTCTCCACGACCTATTCCAAAAAAAGGCAGCCTCGATGCGATGGGAGCATGACGGATCATGGGGCTTTACCCCAATATAAATAGGCTAGAGAGGGGATATGGCCAGATACTCTAACAAGAGTTTGTGTCCACTAGATTCACCCATCACGAAAAACCAGGGTCACACTGCTTACACTGCTGCCCAACTAGGCCCAATACCAATAGATGTCGTAAGCCCAACTCAGTATGATCACAATGAGCTAATCAAAATAATAGAATTGGAATATCTATTAACCTGATTAATTTTAAAATAGAAAACTAATTAATTAATATTGTCTACATAAAGAAAAATTTCTAATATTCTCCCACTTGGGCTATATTAATTAATTTAATATTATTTTGAAAATTATCTTATTTTGAAAACGATTCTATCGAGTTAATAACTAAGAATCATTTTACCTGACCACGATTTTGAAAACTAGGGGTGATAATAAGGCCAGGGGCTCGACAGAGGCCTTAGGCTCAGCCTCCATCGGCCCGGCCCGGCCTTCCTTTTTCAGTTGTTGGGCTCAAACCTGTACTCATGTAAAAGCTCGATTAGTTAAAAGGCTTCAGGCTGTATATGAAAGGCCCGGCCTTCAAGCCTTCAAGGCCGGCCCGTTTACGTTAACCTTTCTTTATACTAATTATTCAAAAGTCCTTATCTGTTCTCTTTCTCCTAAATATATTTTTCACCAGCCCTAACCTATCCCAGCAAACGCAGACCCAACATATTTGTCTCTATTTCGACCCTTGTTCGAGGCACTTCGAGCTGTCCATCAAAGCTGATATAATCACAAGACTCACAACAACCCACCACTTTGGTGGAAGAACAATAGCATGAAGTATAAGACTTTATCAAATGTGGCAAAAGATATATTAGCAATACCAGTCTCTACAGTCGCATCTGAATCAACATTTAGTGCTGGAGGAAGAGTCATTGATGCTTATCGGGCAAGTTTGACAGAAAATACAGTTCAAGCATTAATTTGCGGTGCAGATTGGTTACGTAATAAGTATGACATAAAGAAAAAGCAGAAGATATTAATTTTCTTAATTTAGATTGTTTTATATCTTATGATATTATAATTGAATATCAAAAACAATCTGACTTGTTTTTTGTTTTTTATGTAGGAGGAGGCAACATCGCAATATATTAAATTGTTGATATGAGTATATTAAATTGTTTAAGCAGAATTTGTAGTTTTTTTGTTCTTTTGGATTTGCAGAATTTGGTACTACTTTAGTTTATTGATTAAGTAGATTTTTTGAATGATTCTGTTCTATATTATGTTTTTTGGGTATACATTGAATTTATGAATCTTTGTGGAATTATTAGTGCTGTAATGTTGTTGATTGTATATTCTATTTGGATATACATTGAATTTTTGTGGAATTATGGTGTTTTTTTTAAAAGGCTAACAGGCTAACAGGCTTCATACAGGCTTTTATTTTTTGTAAATAAACCAGGCCACAGGCCAATATTATATTCGTGATAGGTAACAGGCTAAGGCCAGTCAGACACGTTTAAATACAGGCTTGGCCCGTTAAGATCAAAGCTCGGTTCGGCTCGGCCCGTTAACACCCCAATTGAAAACAATATTCCAATTTCAATTCTAGCTTCTCAACACAATTCAATGCAACGTAACCCTATCATAGGAACATGACGGTCAATATACCGAAGATATCATAGCATATGACCTTCCATACTCACATAGAATAAGTATTACATCTTCATAAATCGTAGGCCTAGTAGTGTAGTAAGAATTAGTACCAAAATATGATTTACAATATAACACGGTAATTCTTATCAGTCCTCAATGTAATTTCTCAACAACATGAAATTACATTAGTGCAATTTTCAAGCAACATGAAATTACACTCCGTAGTGCAATTTCTCAACAACATGAAATTATCTTTTTCAATCTAATTTCTTAACAACATGAGATTGAATTAATGAAATTTCCAAACGACATGAAATTGCTTATGCTAGATAAACCAATATGTCATAATATAATGGAACCCAAAAAATTATAACTATGTATTTACTAAATCAAGAGATTACAAACAATAATTCAAGATAAAATGCAGAAATTAAAAACCAAAAGACCTCACTCACTCTCAAGCCAATATACCTAGGCCAAAGAGATCCTAAGAGATTCTTTCCCAAAATCCCACTCAAATATTCTTAATAAAATGCATACCCACACTACACACACGGCCTCCCTTTTATCCTATATTTTAGGAATATTCTAGAATAGTTTCCATAACAAAATAACTAATTCACTAACTTTTAGGCCCATAGCCCATTAAGGTCATGCGGTTCAACCAGTGACCCGCTGATTGAACCAATGATCCGGTACCTCGACCGGGTCAATGACCGGGCCAGTTTTAACAACATTGTAAAAATCTACAATGGGTAAAGTCTCATTTACCCTCCATGGTTCCCACACTCTCACCCTCAAGTTGAGATATCTAACTTATGATTTTGGGCTCTTTAAAATTTGTTGTGTAGTCTCCTTTAATTTATTTTTAAGTTTTGGATAATTTTTTCAAGTGTTTATTTACCCAAAATTTTCATTGTTCACACTTTTACTCGAAAAGTTTCTTAATTTAAATAATTAGATTTTTCATCTAATTAGCCCTTTTAATTAGTAAAATAATTCCTAAATATCCAATTTAATTATTTTGGTTATTATACTTAGTAGTTACTATTCATTTTGGGCTTGGCTTATGTTTATAATTAGTAACATGTTAACCTTTATTTGGAAATGTATATTTTGATGCATAGTTGATGAAGTGTACTTGTGGTCAATGGTATGTACATGTGAAGTAAAGCCAAGTGTACTATTAACTTTGATTTTTGGTTACACAATGTCAAGATGTATACTGTAATGAAATTGGTGAATTAATGCCAAGAATAGTGAATTCATGGTTAAAATGCATGCATTGATGCTGGATTATTTGGGAAAATTAGTGAAATGGTTCATTAGGTACTTGATGTATGCTTATGTCCTTGAAAAGTGGTCCAAAGCTTCAAAAATAACCTTTCAAGTACGAGAGTAGTGCACTACAGAGCGTTAAGGACTTTTCTTTCCATGTGAGAGTGATAAAGTGCGCTTGGGAATTAGAAAAATGGTCACTCGAGCGTCCTACAATGCGCTCAATGGTGCTAAAACGCACTTTGAGACAATAAGCAACCATTAGAACGTGTTGCAAGTGAAAATACCTATTGTATGCACTAGAGCACATTACTACGTGCTAAACAAGGCATAGTTGCGATTAATACCATAATTGAGATAGTAAATCGGGTGCGCACGAGGTGTTATAGTGGTGGTGGCCAATGACGACAGTAGCAATAGTGGTAGGTACAATGGTTACGAGTGGAAGTGGTGGTGGTTGCGGCAATTGGTGATGGTGGACATTTGTTACCTATCTTGTCAATCTCTAACCCAAATCTCCCCTTAAGATAGTTTATCCTGTTGTAGACAGGATAAAATGAGCCAACATGTTGGTTTATTAAACAATAGATAAGAGCAGGAGATGATAGTTTATCCTATTTTGTGCTCTCTATCGTGACCACTAGATAAACCCTAATTTTCCATCACTCCTCAATATGACTCGAAGTGAGCTATGTTTAAGACAATACATTCTGAGTTAGTTGTTTCCCATGACATTTTTAGGAAGGTTCTTTACACAGGACACATGGAAATCAATACTTGGGGTCACTATTTTCAATATGGCCCTTTAACACAACACAAGAAATTTGTACTTGGGTCAACCCACTTTTATATTTATATCGTGTTAGCATTTATAGGAAATAACATGAAAAAATTCATGTCGTGTTACTTGTCAACCTGCAAACTCAAAATTGACTGGCACTAATCTTCCATTTGGTTATGTGTGTCGTGTTGTGTCGTGTCATGCCAACACAACATTAATAAAAGCAACTTTTAGTATATTATAATATCATGTCAACCCGTATAATAAATGACACACTTTAAGATTGACGCGTTATTCATATCATATAGACTTACTTAATAAGCAATACACTTAAGGTTAATAGGTTACTCATCACATGTTGTACACACCCACAAAATAAATGAGTGGTAATGATGTCAAAGATTGTGACTCATTTTTAAATTTGTATTGTATTTGTATGAAATTCATGTTGTTTATATCGTGTTAATTTGCCTAATCAATACTTGTGCTATCGTAGATAACCATATAACCCGACCAACTAATAAGCACAATTCCAAGATTATTGGCTGACATAATGACCTTATTTGGATGTAGCACGGTCTTCCTAACCGTGTAAGACATTCCACATGCACATACTTCCTAAGCTATATGGCAACTAAAGAGGTTATTAACGTCACCAATTTCGGCTTTTTGACCAATTTGGGAATTTTCCTGTTTAAATGTACGAATTTGGTATCTGGATGGGAGATATTACTGGTTGGGGTCTTTAAGTGCCGCAGGGGGGACCCAACGTATCTAAATGACGCCCCCGAATCCCCGGGAACTCATGTAATTTTTCCTCTCTCCTAACCCAGTGCCGCCCCCTATCCTCCACAACATTCAATAAATAATATTTTTTAATTTAAATAAGTGTCGCCCTGCCCCCCATACGACACTAATCTAATTGTTTTTTCCCCTCCTAACCCCCGCGTATATCCCCCACGACACTCAATAAATATTTTTTTCATTTAGATAAGGGTCGCTCTGCCCCCCCCCCCCCCCCATACAACACAATTTGTGAATCTCCGTTTTGAACTTCTGTGAATAATAAAACAAAATTTTTATAAATGAGAATGAAAAGCATACAATCTCGTTGAGCGTGAGACAGAAAGGGTCAGAGGCACGACCAAATCGGAGGACAAGAACCTTATCAATGGTGTCTCTGATGATGAAATCAACCTCTAATTTGTTAGACAACGTTGTTAACAGGTAACTAATTCATTCCGCCACCGTTCATCGGAGCCACCTTCGCTATTAACTACCAATCCCTCTATCACCTCGAATTTGGGTTTAGAGGAAACAAGTTTTTGACTTAAAAAACAGATTAGTGAGTCTATGTCACAGAATCACAGGTACAGCAGATTTGGGATTGTCCTATAAAGTTTCTCCTTTTGAGATGTTACCGTTAAGTTTCAAGCTGAAAATTAATTGCATTATCTATTTTTCTTCTTAAGTAGGTGATAACATTGAGTGGCTATGATCAGAACCACATATCCCAATAAACGCCTACTAGAATTCTGGAAACTTGGTCCATAATTGTAATGTGTTGCTAATTGATCCATGTGGGATCTGGGATTTCAATATGATAACAAATTTGGCTTGGTTATTGCTTTATTCCTATTTTTTTACTACTAATCCTTCTTGTTTTGCCTAATTATGTACGTATGAATTTATTTTTAAATATCAAAGATAGGTTACCTTCCTCTCTCTTTGTTGAAGATCCAAGACTGTCCTCTATTGGAAGGAAGATAGAAGAATAGGTCAGAAAAACATATGTCAAAGATTTCTCACATCCCTACCATACGAATAAATGAAGAGGTGATAATATAGTTCGTCAAGTGAAATAAAGCATGGAAAGCTAGAAGGTAAGGCCTTTAATTTTGTCCAACAATGTAGCTTAATTGTACATTAGAAGTTAAAGTTTGTTTATCTTTTCAGAGATGGATGAGAACATTTCTCTAGGCTAAATCACATTTGAGATTTTGTATCTATGACTAAATATTTATGGTTTCCATACATATCTACTAAAAAATGAAGTCATGTTTCATTTGACTTACACATGACGTGAACCTTATGTAATACGAAAGATTTTGCATTTATTATGCACTGAGAATGTTGGGTGCGTACTGATAAATACACTGATGCCTTTATCATCCTTCGTTTGTGTTCTATCATAGGGGCTGGACAGGCCGAGGCTTCTATGTCGATTTAATAATTCTAATATGGGTTTATCATCTAACATTTAACATGACCACAAAAAATTTCCTACACACACAACATTTGTGGGGCCCGCAGCAAAAAAAAAACTCCGGCACGCAAAACGAATCTCTATATCGTAACACAATCACTTTTCCTACAACATAACTCTTATAAAACCCTTATAATATACAATTATGTTTCTTGACATGCCGTTTGAGTTCCCCCGATAGGGTGGCAACA
This sequence comes from Gastrolobium villosum, assembly GCA_032173675.1. Lineage (NCBI taxonomy): Eukaryota > Viridiplantae > Streptophyta > Magnoliopsida > Fabales > Fabaceae > Gastrolobium > Gastrolobium villosum. Next base: position 44,078 of record JAVKPL010002640.1, on the reverse strand, counting down.
CTCAAAAAATTAAATATATGCTTAATTTTAAATGAGTACTATTGGGGTGGATGGGCGGCCTTAAGTAATAAAAAAAATAGTGCCAATGGGGCGGCACTGTGTCCGGAAAAAAAAAATAACATGAGTGCCGCAAGGGACTGTGGGCTTCATTTAGAGTCATTGGATTTTCCTCGTGGCACTAAAAGACCCCAAACGTAATATTTCCCTACCAAATTGGTAACTTCAAACGGAAATAACTCCAAACTGGTCTAAGAGCCCACCAATTCCTCTTTAACGTGATGACCTCCTTTTGTGCTCTGTTATGTTGCATTTACGATCAAAAAAGCACTGACATGTTTTTTGAAAAAAATTGTGTTGGACATGTGTCGAATACCGATATGTTCTAACACGCGATCAACATTTTAGGATACGCGGTTAACGTTCTGACACGATTTTTTTTTACGTCAATTTTATTTTATTAACTAAAAATAAAAAATTAATTTATAAGTCAATTTTTTTCTATTATGAAATTTGACATAAAAAAATTATTAACGTATGAAAAATTCCTTTTGCTTTATATTTATATCATGAAATTTGAATATTTAATTGGTTATGTAACTTATTATGGACGGTTATATGTACTAAATATAAATTATATTATACATACTAAAAATATTATTTAATATCGAAATTTATCCTAACGTGTCAAAATATGACATATATTAAAATTAACGTATCGATACAAGATAGTTTACGATTCACTTTAGGTTCGAAGGATAATTCATTCAGGACGAGAGGCTGAAAAACAAATTGAAGAGGGAGATTCTAGTGTGATTATTCACCTTTGATGACACACCTTGTCACTGTTTATAAGGGAGCAGACAATAAGACAGTCGCAGAACTCAAATAGTGGTAAGTTGCTAATGAAATGGATACAAGAAGAATTGAGAACAACTTAGAATGGTACAAGGATTGTAAAATTTGGATGAGCCGTTCAAACTTCCGATGACATTATTATGTATATAAAAATAAAATTCTATTTGGAGATAATTATCTCTTATTATAGACACATAATATGATTAAACCCACCACCTATTAAACAAAAAAGAAAAAAATTATGACAATTTTTGATATGAGAACAACATAGTTATCTCATGTAAAAATGAGATAATAATTTCCATAAAAAAATATTAATGAGCAATCTCCCATTCTTCTTTTTATCCTCAAATTCTATACTCGATTTCCAATCAGATTTTCCTTTTCTCCGCAAATCTTCTCCTTAGATTTTCTCTTTTATCTGTGATTTCTCCTTCCCTCCAAAATATTCTCCTTCTTCCCATTCTCTCCTTCGTTCCCCAAATCTAAAATGTTGTTGCTGCATATACCCTACTTACGGTAGTGAAAATTGAGAAATTGAAGTTGGATTCTTAACATCAGTTGTAAACAGAAGAGCTCAAGTAGCCGACATTTTATGTTCTCCCGCATTGGTAAATATTACAGGAAATGACGTGTAAATCATAAGGGCAATTACAATTGAGGGTTAATGATATCAATTAGTAAAACAAGAAAAGAAAAAAAAAAAATTTATATCCTATTCTCAATTAGGAGACCTGGCAACTGATAAGAAAATTCCCACTGCATATTCGTCTCAATTAAGAGTATCATCAATTTTTGCTGTAGCCATCAAACACAACACTGAAGAACTAATGTGGCGTTGTTTCATCCAAGGTTAGCAACTGCTTCTGGCTCACATAACCGTTCCAACTCTTCCTGTTTAAAGCAATTATTTTCAGATGTTAAAAATTTAAGGTTGTGACGTGCCAACCTGTAAATTGCACTGCATAATAAAACGCTTTTGTTTGTGAAGGCAGAATGGTAAGAGAAATCTACCTTGATAGAATTATTTTCAGATGTAATATTCTCGCATTCTTCACAAAGTCTCTGAAGCTCTTCTCTGAGAGCTCGGTTCTCACTTCCCAGTGTCTCCACCCTCTTTTGTAACTCTTCACACTCAGCCTGGTTGGTACAATACATGCAAAACCCTTCATTTGAGATAACTTTATCTTCGGTTACTAAATCATAACCGTACAAAGATAGATCAATGATGATAAAGGAATAGAGATAAAAAGAGAATCATAATCATTCAAAGAGTGAATCAATTAATTAATATAAGGAAATAAATAAAAAAAAACGACGTAATTTTGAAATGGACGGAGATAAATATATTTCTCTCTCTCTATATATGACAATCATTTCTCCGGCGGCAGGACATCCAACAATAAATCTTACACTGTTAATTAATTATGATTCTCCGCATTTAATGCTTTCACCCACCTTTGTATGGTTATGATTCCCCAAATATATTTGGGGGACGTTAAGCGGCCGGAGAAAAGTAAAGCCCTATATATATATATATATATATAATTAATTTTTTTTTCCTTGGGTATATCAAAAAAAAAAAGCAATGTTCCTACACTCACAAAAGGAGGAGAGAGAATGGAAAAAAGAGAAAAAATTTAAAGTGGGTCCCACGTAAGATTTGTTTGTGTAGGAAGATTGTTTTATCTTATACAACAGAAGAAAAACAATCCCCTATACATACAGGGGTAAACATTTCTACAGCCACTTTAGATAGGATTATCTACAACTACCCCAAAACTATGTCATTTTGATTAATATCTTATACAACATAAGAAAAACAATCCCCTATATATATATAGAGGTAAACATTTCTACGGCCACTTTAGATAAGATCATCTACAGCTACCAAAAAACTACGTCATTTTGATTAATGAAGCGTGTTTCTATAATTTTAGGTAAAAAGTAAACAAAATTACGAAGACACCCTTCATTAATTTACCTAAAATTACATAAACACGCTTCATTAATCAAAACGACGTAGTATTTGGGATAGCTGTAGATAACCTTATCTAAAGTAGCCATAGAAATATTTTATATATATATATATATATATATATATATATATATATATATATGGGAAATGTATGTGTAATTTTAAATAACACAACTTTGTGTTATTTTTAATGAAACAACGTCGTTTAATGTGTTTTTTGTATTTTTTTACATTTTCTCTTTTTTATAAAATTAGGAAGAAAAAGAAACTGGAGGAGAGAGAATGTAAAAACATACCAAACGACATAGTTTCATAAAAAATGACAAAAAAATATGGCTTCACCAACAATCACTGGCTCAGTTGACAAGGAGCTTTTTACCCTTAATAAGAGGTGTTGAGTTCGAGATATGTGAATGGAGAAATTGATATTGGGAGAGCAATACACACGTAGAAATTAGAAAGTTACCTGCTTTCGTAGTCTTGACCTCCTAGCTGACTCTCTGTTGGACTGTTTTCTCTTCTGTCTTTTCAGCTCACGTTCATCCTATCAAAATCAAGAGGAGCCATTAGGGGATCAGATGAAGTTAATGTAAAGTAAGGAAAAGTAAGGCTTGGCCAGATAAAGACAGCTAACACAAGAATGCAAATGTTAGATATATGATAATGGATGTACAAATGTGGGAACAAGTAAGATGGATGTACAAATGCATAAGGATATAAGATGTTGACCACGAAAAGCAATACATGCTCAGAACAATTTTTAAGAAAAACAACTGAGGGACACGTACTTGTACCCATGGTTCACCAAGTGCAACTTCACGTCCCATTATGGTTGAAGGAGCAACAGCTCCCGGGGCACTAGATTGACTATGTCTCATTTTTGCAGCTTCGGTACCAGAAGATGATGCATTCCATAAGTCCATTCCAATATTAACATTTGTTGCAGCCACTGAGACAACGGGATTTCCAGGCACAGCAGAATTGCTCTGTGCATTGGCTCCTGAAAAAGTTCATAGGAATACTAATTTCAGCAACCAACACAAAAGTTAGAAGAAAAAAAAAGCTCGGTTATCACGAATGCAGGTGATGCATACCGTCAACAAGCATCTGGTCAAAGCTTCCCTTCTTGTTTGCAGCTGATTCCTACAAAGATAGAAATCATCATACAAAAGCGCAAAACAGATAGGAAAAAGATCAACATGCTTTTAACTATAAATCAATTCAATCGTGAATATAAAAGAAACAAAGACAATAGACAGCTAATTGTAAAACAAAAAAGGGGGCAAGTAGATTTCAGTAAGGTTATTATTTTCTAAAAAAGCAATTGAGAGCACATGTACTGATGATAATCAGTTATATACCTGTTGGTTAGTATTCTCATCACTAGCATTTGATGAACCCTCGGAACCACTTTCAGCACTGTTTAATAATTTTTTTTAATATAGAAAATCCATATTAAGAAAGCAAATTGAAGAGAAATAAATCTCAAAAAAAAAAAAAATCAAATTAACCAGTGGTTTGTCAAACCTTTGTGAGATGCCATCATTGCCTGAATCTGAGCCTGCTTTTCCACTCTCTCCTGCTTTGGAACCTGTATTTGCAGAAGTTCCCTTCAATTTTTTGGATGATTCCCCATCTTTTCCATTAGGTACCTTCCCTTCATACTCTGTACTTTGCTGCATAGCACTTGGAGTCTAGCAAAATAATTAAAAAAACCAAAAAGAACAAAAAGGGAAAGATTATTAATTAAAATGCCCAACAATGATAAAGGTCACAAACAAAATTGCCTTGCAACATGTGAACTCATCCTGTATAAGCAGATTACAAATTCATATTCTTCTGCCCAGGCATAGAGGTGTTGCAGGGATTAGAGGGTAAGCAAGTGTTTTACCATTGCCATGCCAGGATGAGCATAGACACTCCCAGGAGGGTATAAAGCTGGATATGGGACTGGAGTCCCATATGGTGGCATTAAATGCTGGAAAATTCAACAAAACCATAAATTATAAGATTCTCTTCTAAAGAGTATGATTGCATATATCCCAAATGATATATAAAATTTACCTGGCTTCCCCACAAATAGGGATGGGGAGTTGGGGAAGCAACAGTTGTGGCAAAAAAGGGAGGTGGAGTGCCTCCGGAAGCATAATAGGCCTAAAGAAGAAGCTGATGCATTAGTTACTAATATAATTTATCTGCATAAGAGCTTTCAGCAGATGTGAAAGAATGATGAAACAAATCTATCATAAATTCCACTACCTGCATGGATGTTGACCAATCAGGATATGAAGGTGCTGTTGGTATCTCCTGTTAATTGAAACAGATGATAAGGACATGTAGGAGTAGAGACATGCAGTGGAAAAAGTGCAGGAAGATAGTAGGGAGAAAACCTGAGTTGACGAAGATTTTTTAGGAGGTTTAGCTGTGCTGTCTTCTCCAGTTCCCATATAGATCAGTTTAGAAACAAAGCCCTTTTCTAGCACCACCGAACAAAAAGACCTATGATCAAGTGCTGATATCTGTGGAGGTCATCAGATCAACTTGAACAGCTACCTGTGTCAGAAAACATACACTGAATACAGAAATATAAATTACATTTCACTAACATGACTCAGATTAAATAGCAGCAAGCCAGCAACTATCAAATCTAATGCAAAATCATAAAGTAAATGAGTTCAAAATATTATTTTGTGTGGTTTTGTCCTCCAAAGAAATAAGTAATTCAGCACTTCTTTTACAATGGAAGAGATTTACGTCATCAAGGTGACAAGCCTACCCTCCTCTTGGTAAAATTTGAATTTTTGATCTAGCAAGCATTTTTAGTTGGAAAAATTGATGCTCGCGGTAACTACTCTCAATAACTTGGAAAGATGATAATTAGATGGATTTCAGCATCAACTACTAGAAAACTAGTGCACTGAACAAATAGCAAATAACAACCTTTTTAACAGTTCCTCCCCTCTTTTTGGTGGTAACAAAGAGGTGTGTGGGGAGGAAAAAGCTAAAGTGTAGGCAGAATGGCCTTCGGAACAGGGGTTCAACCTCAGGATAAAGCAATCTTCAAGAAGACTCAGTTAATTGAGTAAGGGGTCTTGGGTACATGATGATCTTTTAATTACAACTGTATAGAGGAAGCATAATTACACAATTCCAGAAACCAAGTTCCATAATTTTGAGTACATTCAAAAAATGACTTTACTTTATCCCATGTAGTATTGAGTCTTTCATGCATAACCATACTTTAACTAATGAACAAGAGAAAATGGCTCAACTATCTTCTGTTTGAGTGCACCAATGGATGTTTATATGCATATAAATTTATAAGTGCAATTTTAGTTATGTGAACGCAGAATTGAAAAAAATACTGTTACTATTTTTGTTTTTATTTTGGTAAGCAAAACTGTTGCTATTTATCAAGAGACAATCATGCTTAGGTAATTTAATGAGGTTTGTTCTAATCTAAAATATGCAACTGTAGTACCTTGCTTTGGCATTTTTAGATAGCACAAATGTAGGAAATAAAATGAGTATTTTATTATAATATACTATCACCTTTCTACCTGGTCATCATACTGATGTTTGTTATTTTTGGACCATTCTGTTTTTCATTTAATGAGATAGAAAACATACGAATATTTCCTTCACAACGATATCATTTATTTCCTTCTCTACACCCAATCAAACAAAGCCTAATTTTCCCCTTTGCGCGTAAGTTCTTATCCGTAGATGATACTATATTTTTATTACACTATATGTTAATTCCTTTCCTCTTTTAGATCAGAGAACCAAACCAAAACCTACTTTTTCTCCAATATGCCAAAGACAAATCTTGGTGAAATCGGTTGGAAATTGCAGCAAGCATAAACACAAGCAAGTCCTCTTCCAATTAACTTGCTTTTGTTTAAGAGAATGCCACAGCAACACACCCAAAAATACTTTCCTTAGCAAGCAATAATTACAAACGTATAATTGTTCAGATTCTTCGAAATATTTTATCATTCATTCATCAAACTATATTTCCTTCTTCAGCTACCTCTTATAGATTAACGAATAAGCTAATTAAGGAATAGAAACAAAAGCAAACAAAATTACCAAACAGAGGTAGAAGCAGAAAGAGCACGAAATAACATTATGATAGTTCTACATAAAATTGGAATTGTCTGAGATGTCATATGGTGAACCAACCCCAAATACCAATAACAAAAAAACGGAAAAAAATGAAAAGAAAGAGAGCCTTGTAAATTGGAAAAAAAAAAAAAAAAAAAAAACTCAGGAAAAGCCAAAGTTAGAAAAGGTTTAAGAAATAATAAAAAGGAAAAATACTAATTAAGCAAAGATCAACAACGCTCCAACATGGATCTTGCAGAAATTGATATTTAGATATATATATATATATAGAGAGAGAGAGAGAGAGCCTGACCTGTTTTCATGGCGTTAAGAAAGGGTGAGGTGGAAGTCCAAGTGTGGATAGGACAAGGTGGTTTTGAAGTCTATACTAACTAAACTATGCTTTGGTTTGTTGTAGTTGTGGTGTCACTACCGAAACTAAAACCAACCAAACTCGCTTAACTTGTATTGTGTTTGGGTTCTTGTAGCTTCCACTAAGGTACAACAGTAATAATAGTAAATGTCCCAATTTTCCACACTAGTTGTTTATGTGTGTGTTGTAGCGTGCAAGTACGTGCTTGAAAAAGTGAAAGTTGGGAAGTTGGGAGGGTTGAAATGAAACCCAAACACAAGAGTGAAGGAAGAAGGGAAGGTTATAAGAAAGAAGGGTGAGTTGGATTGGGTTTAGGGCTTGAAGGTTGACACGTGCGAAGAAGAGGGTTACAGCTGTGGGCTGTCCATGTCTCACTGGATTAGCTTTCAGACACGCGATGACTCATCTGACAACTATGTGCTTCTCTGGATAACCTTTATTATTATTTATTTATTTATTTTTTCCCTATTACGCTTTATTTTTTTATTTTATCATCGTCATTCTCCACTGCCGCATCCTCTTCTCTCTGTCCAGTTCTCTGCCTCCGGTTTCTATTATTCGGAAAAAGAACTATATTCTAAGTAAAAAATTAGGGTTTTACAATTCTGATTAAACATGAGAATTGAAATATCTCTCATGTTAAATGAGAATTATAAAACCCAAAAAATTATGGAATTTATACTTCTTATATAACATAACATGAGAATAAATTTTAAACTGTGCAACTCACAGAGGGTTATAATAAAATGAATCTTTTTTTGGTAGATATAATGAAATAAATTTTATTATATGTTGATATAAATATTATACGCTAAATATTTATTGTAATTAGTCAACTATTTTTATTTTTTTAACTTTTAATCCTTAATTTAACTAACTAGTTTTTTTATATCAACGGAGGCTTAATGCAAGTTACAGAGCCTTGTCATTCAGTCCAGGCTAATCGTATAAACTAAAGTAATTAATGATTAACATATTATCCTTTTATAATAAATAATTAGATAATTCTTTGTACTATATAATTATTTTATATTTAAAATATTAATTTTTTAATTATTTATTTGCTATCTGTTCGAGTGTTTGTTCGAGTGTTCGTGGGATAAGTTCGATTGAATTTAACCTGGTCTAGTCCTGATCGATATTTCGGACTTAAACTTGAACCCAGTCATGACTCAATTATTGACTAAGTCAACTCCAATCCTCGACTTTTTTTTTTTTACTTCTTACTAGTGGTATTATTTAAAAAGCATAAAAAATAAGCGGCAAAAAAATTAAAATATTATTATTTTAATAAATAATTACGAAAATATAGCAGTTTCGAAATTATCTACGAATCTATTGCAGTTATTCACACCCAAATTGAGCGTGACTATTCATGTCCAAATTAGACGTGACTCCCAAGGCATTCACGCCTAAATTAGGTGTAAATCATCCGGTGTTGACACGTGGCACAAAAAATAAATAATATAACAGTAAAACTTTATAAGGTCATAACTTTTGACTCGGGTATCCGAATGAGGTAATTCTTTTTGTGATTCCACATAAATTTTCGAGATCTACGCAATGACATCTCATTTGATATATTTTATCTCTCACAAACACAATTCAAATTTGCAATAATTGTATTATATAGTGTATTACAACAAAATTTAAAAAATTATTATTAAAAAGAAAAATAAAATAAAGATTTAATTTTTGATTTAAACTCAAAAGTTAATTTGAAAAATCTGTATTAATAAAGAAAATAATTAAATAAATATTCTAAACACTTGGTAGAATATTATTTAAATTTGTATATATTTTAATAATTAATAAATAAACTTGTACACTATTTTTTTTCAAACACTTGGCATAAGTATATATTTTAATATGACATTAAGTATCCTTTTCAAACAATTTTGTTGTAATACACTATATAATACAATTATTGCAAATTTGAATTGTGTTTGTGAGAGATAAAATATATCAAATGAGATGTCATTGCGTAGATCTCGAAAAGTTATATGGAATCAAAAAAAGAATTACCTCATTCGGATACCCGAGTCAAAAGTTATGCCTTTTCAAAGTTTTACGGTTCATAAGTTAACTTTTTTTTGCCACTGACTGCTATAGATTTGTACATAGTTTCGAAACTCCTATGTATTCGTAATTATTTATTAAAATAGTAATATTTTAATTTTTTTTGCCAAAAATAAACTTATAATTCGAGTCGTGATAATGAAAAATAATTTTGGAAGAGTCATTCCTATTTTAGGTACAACGGTATTCAAATTGAACTAATTCAAAAGATAAATCGATTGATAAAACTTAAAAAAAAATACAAAAAGAAAAAAAAAAATACTTAATCAATCAGGATAGTTCATCTAATATATTGATTCTTGGCCCAGATTAAAATAAAAGTCATTCGACGAAGTCATCAACATGCATAGGTTTGTATCATGCTGCCCAATTTCTAACATATACTTCATTTACTATCATTCAATAATTAAAGTGTATAATAAATGAGATTACTTACACTTTTTCATAAAGTAGCACAAAAATCATATTCTTTATAAAATATTGAAAGATAGATAACAAAAAATAAGGGTTTTTTTTTTTACCCTTTTACCCTCCATCAATTAAATAATAACTATTTTACCCCTCCCAAAACATTCCACCTATTTTCCTCTGTTTAATCGATTAAACCACGAGCCTAATCGATTAAACAGTTAAAAAACGCACAAAATAGGAATCTCGTGATTTAATCAATTAAGCCACACTGCTATTGATTAAATAACGTCAATGCTATTTTTTAAAAACCCCATTTATGGGTTTAGGGTTATAAACCACACCCTAATCGATTAAGAACTCCCAAAACCTCCTCCTTTTGGATTTTTTCCCAAAATCGCGTGGTATATTCAGAAATAAACATCAAAGTGTATACACTCTCATATTGGTATGTATTGTTCGATTTCCTCCACACACAAAAAATGGATTCATGAAACCTAAATACATTGAAAGTGGTTTGGTTCGATTGTCTTTTGGCATTGATTCTTTGGTTTGATCCATGTTTAGTTTAGGTTTTGATGAACGTACATGGTTTAGGGTCTAGGTTTCATAGGTTTTGGGAATTTTTCTTCCCACGAATTTCAATTCTGATTTTTCATTTTTTTCCGATCATTTTTTTTTTTTTTGATTTTCTGATCATGTGTTATGATAGGTTTCTTTCCCTTATCATGGTTGTCTGCAGACGATCTATTAGGAACACCAATGGCGAAAGACGGACGAAGCAACAACAGGACCATGGTTCTTCTTCAAGGCCACAGGAGGCTGACACTGAGTCTGTGGACCTCTCGTTTGGCTATTTGTTTGAAGATGATCCACAGAAGCATGCTATGTTTATGCACGGTTTTCTGAGCATACCCATTTGTTAGTCGAAATCACTTGATACAGATTTCTTTATGGTGGAGGGATTTGACATAGTAGCGGTGTTGGAAGGGGCACATCTGAGGGTGTTGGCTGAGACCATTTGTCCCTATTCAGAAGCTATGGTGAGGGCCTTCTACCATAACCTCAGCTACATACAGGGTGAGCTAAGGTCTTGTGTCTGCGGTGTGAACATAGTCATGACGTCTCCGATATGATGGTCATCCCACACTGGAGTACAATGCGGATAACAATGTTGAACTTCCTGGATTTGTGCGGGGTGATGTTGTGGCGGAGCCTAAGAGGCCTGATATCAGACATGGGCGAGCTTTCAATCATTCGAGGGTGCTGGAGGGTGACATTCCTATTATGTGGATGGCGTACAGGTGAATAAGAGGCACTGTATTTGCTGGATGGTGGTTAAAGCCAAGCATAAAGGTGCACTTCCATTTGCCTTTATGGTTTAGAGCATATTGGGGACTTTTGGTGTTCCGATAGACACTAGCCTGCTGAAGACCCGCACAGGCTATAATGCAAAGTTTTGGAAGCGTCTATTTGAGAAATGCAAGATCTCCAAGAATAGGCAGGGTATGTGGCAGTTCTCAACACAAGGTGAGATTGAGGTCCCTGAGGTTGTCCCAGATGAAAATATGGTTGAGGCTAAGGCAAATGAGATGATGAGAGTGATCATGCTGACATGGAGGAGACTGTTGAGTCTGAGGGTGGATTTTTCGTTTCGTGATGTCATGAAAGACATCTCAGCCACATTTAAGAGGATAGGTAAGCTGGAGCTTAAACAGGAAAAAAGGTGGAAGAGCCACATACAAAAGGATAATGAAAGGTTTCAGCACATTCTGGGACGATTTAAGAGCATTGAGGAAAGGCTTAGTCGTCTGGAGCTCGCACGAGGATAGAAAACTGAGAAGGCAGCAAAGGAGGGGGCCGATGTCTCAAATGAGGAGGAGGAGGAGACCAAGTCAAATGAGGTGGAGAAGTAGATTTATGGTTGTCTATTTTATATTATTTTGTTCGTGTAATTTGTATTTATTTTCTCTATGTACCGAACCTTTTATTTAATGAAATGGATGTCTATTTGGTTTATGTTGTTAAAGTCATAACAAATGATGAAAATTTTTGGTGTTGGTACTATTGTTCATGTATTGTGATATGAATTGTTCATGTATTGAAATGTTCATCTCTTTTGCAATATGTTACTGCGATGTATGCAAAAAATTTCGTACCAAATGAACAAGGCCCACAACTAGTCCTAATATACGAGTACATATGAAATGAATCAAGTTTATGTATTTAAAAACACTAAATAGGGTTTTGGTAAGCCAAAACCAACTTAATGGCAATTTTCGTAGATTTAGGGAATCCTATAAGCATTTATGTATTTTCAGACCACAAATCCCTTCCCCAAGGCACATGTAATAAGTGCATGAGTGTTGAAACCCATTTGATAAAAAAACCCCGTGGAAACAGAACCATGTTGCTCACAGCACTGGTTTGATCGATTAACCCATATTGGTTTAATCGATTAAACCATTTAATCGATTAACCCATATTGGTTTAATCGATTAAACCATATGGGTTAATCGATTAAACCAGTTTTATGAGCCACATAGTTCTGTTTCCACGAGTTTGTTTTTTATCAAATGAGTTCCAACACTCATGAACTTAATAAATGTGACTTGGGGAAGGGATTTGTGGTATGAAAATACATACGTGCTAACACGATTCCCTAAATCGATGAAGATTGCCATTAAAGTTGGTTTTGGTGTATCAAAACCCTTTTTAGTATTTTTAAATACATAAATTTGATTTATTTCATATCTACTCCTATATTAGGACTAGATCAATTCATTTGTGGGCCTTGTTCATTTGGTATGACAAAAGTTGCATACATCACATTAACAAATTGCAAAAGAGATGAACATTTCAATACATGAACAATAGTTGTATACTCCACATTGGCTTACAAATCACAATACATGAACATACACGAACAATAGTTGGATACATCACATTGGCTTATTAATCACAATACATGAATAATTCATTACAAAACTCACTGCAAAAGACATTCCTCATTGGACATGTATGTATGTTATGACCAACTTGCTTGCACTATGTTGGGTGCTCGTGCTTTGAAGAACTTTCCCTTACTTAGTCTATCAAGAGAAAACCCACTCGTTCTCAAGATATTGACCCAGTCACGCAAGTGCACACATCAAGTAATAAGTGGGATTATTAATGCGCAAATTATCATTCCCACGAGAATAGTAACTGTAAATAATATTTTGAACTAATCTAAAAAAAATTTGAAATGAATAAAATAACTGTTTTGAGCTATTTAGCCTTTCGTTGCCTAGTACCTTAAATACGTTCCCTTAAGATAGTAGGTTCAGATTGACTCTAAACAACTCCTCGCATCTTTATATATTAAATCCTTCCTGATTTCAGGAGGAACAACAAAATCATGGGAGGTTTGGTGTTGTGATAACAAAATATTAATTGCAGACTTTAAAGATAACAATATTTAAGAGACAACAAGATGAAATGATTAACAAAAATAATTTTTAACACAAGGAACAAATCCACTACTCCATTCTTAAATAACTATCCTCTCAACTCAAGACTTTACCCTTCTGAGTTTGTTCATGTCTTTTCACTGCCAACTTTGATTCCTCAGCTCATGGACTAAATGGCTCACAAGTTTCCACATTCGTATGGCTCCCTTGACTCCAACAGTTACTAGGCTCAGAACCTTCAGGGAACGAGGTGGTTCCTTATTCCTAAGGCAACCAGTATGATTGTTCCCACAATCTTACCTTCCTCTTATGATTAAGTTGTCTGAAATCCCTCCCTTAAGGAAGTTCCTTTCTTAGTTTGCGTTCAATTTCCATTGATACTCAAAGAATTAAATTGACTTGAATCACAAAATTACAAAAGATTCAGTACAAGATTTTTGAACATAGTTCTTTAAGAATTTCACAAATCTTCCATTCCAAATTACATAGGGTGTGCTTAATAACCTTCCTGGAATCAATTTTTTTAAAATTTCTGTTCTCGGGAAGAGAAATGATAGAAAACTCGTTTGGTAAAATTGATTTATTTTTTTATTCCCGGGATGAACCGCTTTAATTTTTGTGCTGGGGAACAGGAAAAAGAATAAAAAATTTTATGCTTTTTTGTTCCTAGGCACAAAATGAGAAACACTTATTTCTCTCAGTCACTCTCCACCACTATCATCATCATCAACACCATCATCTTGACACGACCATCGCCACTATCATCGTCATTGTTGTTGTACCACCAATATCGCCATCTCCACTACCACGACGACAACAACGATGCCACTGCCACTATCACCATGACGCCACCATCACCACCACCGCCATCGCCACCACTTCCACCACTGTCACCAACCACCACTCTACCATCGCCGCAACCGCTGCAATCACCACCATTACCACCACGCCATCGCCACCAAAGATATACAATCCTACCAAATTTTAGGATAATGGGATTTGTACATCAAACCCGTCTCCATTTTGAAGTTCAAGTTTTACTTTCAGAAGTCCATTTTTGAGCGACCAACTTGTAAGTCGCATAACTCGGGCTATACTTAACCGTATGGTTAATGTTATGCCTTTTCGGAAAGCCCAAGATGTTTGTTTATATAGTAAAATATTAGAATTAATAGTGAAGTCATATATTTTTAGTCAAGTAATTAGCAATGATGATTCATTGTTAAGTATGAACCAAAATCTTATCTTCGTTATTGTTAATCAAATAAAGAATGTGTGGATTTTATAGCATCGCTATTTAAGTCCCATATACTGTTAAGGAAGTTAATAAAATCAACTATGGAATTAAGTGATTACAGAATCAGTTTACTTTCAGAAAAGAAAAGCTTATTCGTATTTTTGCATTAACAACTCGGTAATCTTGTTGCGCTTAATGCCATAATTAATGATAATACACTGGGAGCTCACGAGATGTTACAGGTTACATATATCTGAATATCTAAGATCAAATTACAGGTCTTGGCTTCCAAAATTCACCAAGGCCTTTTAAGCTTTATGACCTGCTTTACTCTGGTTCTATGATGTTATAATATGTCTCTAAAGTCTGGGAAAAATACTTGTATCCCATACCAAAACAAGTTTCCATAAATCAACTCAGTGGCGGATCCACATGTAGGCAAATGACTTCACGTGCAAACATAAACTTTTTGATTTTTTTTCTCTTTCTATGTTGGAGTTCCTTCTTTGTCTTTGTAGGTTCAAGATTTATATTGATTACCAAGCCATTGTTTAATGCTTAACCGCCTTCGCCCTCTTGCTCCTTAGCCATGTTGTCTTCAACGTCGTCACGCAGCAAATGCCTTGTCTCCAGTTGCTCCACCACTTGCGTCGTCCACTTCTTCATTCTCTCATGGTAACACTTCACTCTCCTTTTTCCAATTTTCAAATCAAGTAATTTCAGCTTTGACTCACTATTATTTTGTCTTTTATTTCCAATTATCACATGGGCACAACTTTTATTCACTTTTAGTGCAAAATGAAGGCTCTGTTAGGTTTTGTTATTATGTACATACTGGATTTGTTTTTTCTTCAATAACTTCATGTTCACTCGACAGAAAAATAAAAGCAAAAGAAGTTTGTATTCTCATTGAAAGCATTTTTTTAGTTTGTACCTGTGATCCTACATCTTTAATAATGAAGCTTCGCATCACTTCAGATAAAAGAGCTTTTCTCTGTTTTGTTGCATATTTAGAATTTTTGTTGAAGAATTACTTTTAGGGCTCAAACTTCATTTGGCTTTCAAAAGTAATTTTGCCTCCAAATTTAACATGTTTGACATCTACCAATTAGTTTTCCAGAGTAGAAAGCATTTTTGGGACAAATTAAGGAATGTAACTTTATGGATAAGTGTCTTTTGGACACAATGTAATGAATTTGACCTCTTTGAGTTAGACATAATTTTACCAATTTTTCTCCACAAAAACTCACTCACCCAAAATTACTTTGCCGTAAACACTAATAAACACACAACTCATTATTTCAAAGTAATTCTTTCATAGTTAATTCTTCCAGGATGTGTTGCACTCAAAAGTAATTATAGACCGTAAACTGAAAAAATCCTGATGGATTACTTAATTAAAACCAGAATATATTATAGTGATTAGTGGATCTTAATATATTTAAATATTTTGTAAAACTAGAATTCTTGGATCATGATTGTATGCTTTCAAGCGTCTTGGAAAACAAATAAGCCAAAGCAAGAATTTCCAGAATGGTAATTATCTTCATATGTATGCCTTCTTAATATGTTGTAAACCCTTTTGCTTCGATGGCAGTTTTTGAATTATGTTCGATTGTAATGTATGATAACTTTGGTTGACATCATGTTTGATTGTAATATATGATAACTTTGGTTGATTCTCCAAAGCTTTACTTTTGAAGTTGAAGTAAAAATTGAATCATGATGTTGAAACATTGAGAGCATAAACAATTATGGATTCATAATAATTCGACAAGTCTCAACGAAAGATAACTTTCTATATTTATTTATTTGTTATAACTATTTTCATAGCAACAAACGGTATAATTGATATTTGCTTTTGGATTTTTAGGTTGTAATTGTTTCAATAACATAATGAGTACAATTGATGTAAGTATATATTATAATTTGTCGGTGATACAATCTTATTTCAAACGTCTAAAACCCATAAATACAGAACGTAAATCCTATGAACCTCAGAGACAAAATGTTTCATTTGCGAAAAATTCTCATCAATCTCAAAGTCAAAGTGTACCACCACAAGCACCTCAATTTTAATGTTTTCAATCACCACCTCAAGTAAAAGTTAATATAGAAAATCTTGAAGTGGATCCGGGAAAAGACCTTTAATTTATTTAATGACATCAAATCCTATAGAGTGAGGATATTCAGAGAGCTTATTTGTTCAAGTTGCCAACTCAACCAATTCTTAAACCATTCCCTCAAATGGAAATATATGGAAAAAGCGTAAATTTAATCCTAAGTGGTATGAAGAATTTGGTTCTTGGTTGGAATATAGTGTATCATAAGATGCATGTTTTTGTTTGTATTGTTATCATTTGATATGGAGGTTGGAGGTAGTGGTTCGACGAAGGAAGCATTTGTCAGTGTGAGGTTCAAAAATTGGCAGAAGAAGGATAAAATTAGAGTCCATTTTGGAGATCATAGGAGTGTTCACAATAGATGTTATCAAGCTAGTCAAGATTTGATAAAGCAAAAACAACATATTAATATTGCCTTTTCAAATATTTCTGAACAACAAAGAATTGATTATCGTATTCGGCTGAAAGCTTCTTTAGATTGTGCTAGATACCTACTACGAAATGGTTAACCTTTTCGGGGACATGATGAATATGAAAGTTCAAATTAACAAGGTTTATTTCTCGAAACCCTAAAGTTTTATACTAAGCCAAATAAATAGATGAGTCATGTAAAATGCTCCCGATAGTCACAAATTGAATTTACCAAAAATTCAGAAAGATCTTGCTTAGCTTGTGCTGCTTTGACTGTTACAGCAATAATTAGTAATCTCGACGATGATTACTTTTTCTTACTAGTTGATGAAGATCGTGATGTTGCAATTAAAGAACAAATGGCAGTTGTACTTCGGTATGTAAACAAAAAGGGGTTCATTGATGAATGTTTTGTTGGCATAATTCATGTTTCAGATACTACTACATAATCACTAAAACTAGCGATTGATAGGTTATTTTCTAAACTTGGTTTAAATTTGTCTAAATGTCGCGGTCTAAGTTATGATGGTGCTAGTAATATGTAGGGTGAATTCAAAAGGCTTAAGAGTTTGATTTTGGCAGACAACAAATCTGCATTATATATTCATTTTTTGCTCATCAGTTACAATTGGCACTTGTGAAAGTTGCAAAACATCACAAAAAGATTCAAGAACTTTTTGACATGCTTAAAAAATGGCTACCATTGTGGGGAAGGGGTTTTGGAGTTTAGTGAGCTTGCAGATATTCCTCTTCAAGTCTCGGTAATTTTATTGTTGATGTAAGAGCTGATTCAAATTTTGTCAATTTGAAAAGAATTTTTGACCTTGCTTTGAAGATTGTTGAGAAGAGAAAGGATTTGTTGATAAAGTTGGCACTCGTTCTACCGGTAGCAAATGCTAGTGTTGAGTGAATTTTTCTTGCAATGACTTTTGTTAAAGATAATTTGCGCAATCAGATAAATGATGATTGATTTAACACAAGTATGCTAACTTATGTTGAACGTGATATATTTGATAACATTGATAATGGGGATATAATGCAATATTTTCAAAGAATGAAGAATCGAACAATGCTTTTGTAATCATTCTACCACCAATGACCTTTGGGTTTGTGTTGTGTACTTTCCTGTTAAGAATCAAAGTGAGGCCATTGGTTCAAACTTGAAACCCTATTTTTGTTAATTGTGATCATGAACCTTCAAGGTATTTAACTTGTAGCTTCTATTAATTTTGTTGTTATCTAGTCTTTTTTATTGTGTTGCTTTAATTTTTTTGCTTCATATATTCGGCTCACTAGTCGGGTTTAATTGGGAAATGACTTTTATATTTTCTAAATGTAACATAGATATTGCTTTCTAATACTTCTTGTAATGCATGAGTTACAGTTCTACTTCATTTGCGGATAGACTTGTTGCTTTTGCATGTATTGAATAATTGAAGGAATATGTTTCTAAAGAAGGTATTTTTCAACTTGTAGGCTTTTTCTTTATTTCTTAATGTGATTTATAACGAGTTTTGTCATACTTTTTGTGTGACCTTTTTTTTTAATTTGGGGTTTTGTTTTGGAGGATTTGTAAGATTTCACGCGGGGGAGAGAAATGATTGGTCCAACTATTTGTTCAACAGCTTGTTATGGAAGCAACTAGATTTTGAATGGATTCATAACCTTGTACATGGAACGTAAAAGAACTTCACGGACAATGTGCAATATAAATACAATTGTCTGGATCTGCCGCTTAATCAACTCATAAGTTAAATTAAATCATCATGTGCACCGAAGGGTCTTACCTAACAATGACTTCACTTATTTTTCTTTGACATTTTTCCAGAACAGAGATGACACTTTCAGCCACAGAAACATGCATGCATTCCGCAAAGGCACAAATTCGAAATTTGTAATAGAGCATGTAAGATTGTTTTATAACTTACTTTCGTTGATGATTTCCCGCTTTCTCATGCTGGTTCTTTTGTTGATCACAAATCTTCCCTTCAATATTTTGTTCCCGTTCTGATTAAGCCCTCTCTACACAACCATAAACAGGGTAGCCACTGATTAGTTTGCTAGATGGTCTTCTCCCTTGGATCAACTTTCTAATAATGCAAGCAAGGAGTGAGGAAGAGGGTCAAGGTCTAGTTCTGCCCAAGGTCTCCCAAAAGTCTTAGTCGAAGGAGGGTGCAACTGGAAGGGTGGCTCAGTCTTGATGGAAGAAGGAATGACAATTACCCCAAAACTAGCTCAAAGGGTGGGAGTGCTCAAGGCCTTATAAACTCCAGATTAGTTGCACATACAACCAATGTGCGACTATATATCTCAACACGCCCCCTCACACGAGAGCCCATTGGACTAGAAGCGTGGATATTGCACAGGCCCAATTTTTGGTTTACCTTTTGTGCTTTTGCTTTTAATTCCACTTTAAAGTGGGGGACGGTGAGGCTCTGATACCATGTAAAGAACCTTGGGATACACAACCCCAAAAGCTAGCTCAAAGGGTGAGAGTGCTCAAGGCCTTATAAACTCCACATTAGTTGCACATACGATCAATGTGAGACTATATATATCAACAATTGATGTAGAGGAAAGTCCTCCTCTTAAAATAGCCAAAGATTGGGGAAAAAGTTTTCTCTTGATGCAAGATGTGTAACGGATTAGAGGAAACACAGGGTATGGTGAAAGAGATTTTCTGAGCAGTTGTTGAAGAATTCAGGTTGGAAGTATGGTCCCCTGCAGAGAGAACGATGTTCAAGTTGACCGAAGAGTAAAAAGGGAGAATGACCATAATAACCTTGAGGTGGGAAAAAGGGTGAAGAGGGAAGAATGGTGTTTTGGGATTTTCATCCCTATTAACACTATTGATCATGATTTATTATTCAAATGCAATTGATGTAATGATTATTCTGTTATTTTATTTTATTATTATTTTTTTGTGTGAAAATTCTAGGTGTTAGTGACAGACATCGAAATCAATGGGATTGTAACATAGCACGAAAGTGCATCATCGAACTTGTACGAAATGTTGTGTAATTGAGTCTGTTAGCCTAAAAGACTTAGAAGTTTTGAGGCCGAAAAAAAGGTAGAAGTTAAATCCTATAGCAGCTATGAGGACAGAGCTGCCAACTGGGGAATCTCGATATGAATCATGCTCAGTTCTCTAATTGAGTCTCTAACGAGGGATTACTACTTTTATAAAATGTCGGACGCAAACCTAAAATGCCCAAACAACCTGTAATTTAGTTTATAATAACATCATTTAACCTTGAACATATTTCTATTAGAAATAATATATTTACAAATTTTTTGTTTATAAACTCTTATAAATTGCATTAAATATGGTCGGTCATACTTCAATCAAGAGTGTATGACCGGTCACACTTAGCGTAATTTATAAAAAAAAAATTATAAACGGATCATTTCCCTATTTTTATTCTTATAAGTATCATTGATTTATATTAATAAAAGGAGATAGGTTATATTTACTACCAATTAAGTTTATCACTTCTTACCACTAAATTTTAATCGTTGATTTCTATCAATTTAACTGTTATAATTTATTGGATGACACTTATTAATTAATTATTAATTCTTAATAAAGTATAACTATCATATTGACAAAAATCAACGGTTAAAATTTGATAATAAGAAATGATAAACTTAATCGGTGGAGTAAGTATAACCTTCTCTTAACAAAAGTAGTATTTGCTAACTAATATTCTTAGAACTTTTATTAAGGAAATATGAGTAGAAAATAATTAAAAAAAAAGTAAAAAATTACTGTAGCGAGACAAATATTTTTTTAAAAAATAATTATGTATTTTTTTTTGGTAAACTAATTATAAGTATTTAATAGTATATATAAATGTTAGCAAACCTCATAAAGTATAAAAATAAATTATTAATATATAATGTTATTGATGTAAAAAAATAATCGTATTTAATATCCCAATAGTGGCACACTAGAGTCCAACTTCTCAATAATTAATAATTGTGATTACCGCTTACCAAAAAAAAATAAAAATAATAATAATAATAATAATTGTGATTACCAATTGTATTCTTTGTTTTAGCTATCCGGCAAAAAATATAGTCAGCATCCGAATAACTAAGTGAAGCCGTAAAAAAACATTGAGAAAATTTAGGTAGCGTTTGGATTATTTGTTTTATTTTTTTAGTTTGTGTATTTTTATTAATAATTAAAAAAAAGTCACGTTTTTTTTTTATTTGGTAAGCAAGTCACTTTTTTTTCTCTCAATATTTTACGAAATAAATAATAATAAAAACAAGAAAATAGAATCTTCACTATATTATTTGCAATTTTAAAAATGGAAAAAAAGTAAAATAATATTCTCATAATTATTAATGAAAATATACCAATTGAAAATAAAAACATTGAGCTAGAGTCTGTTTAGCAATATCGCCAAATTTCTTTATTCAGAGTCTGAGAAAATATACCAAAATTCTTCAAAATCTTTTCTTTATTTAGCAATAACGCCAAAATCATTTTCAAGAAAAAGCTCTCTGAAAAGAATGCAAAGTCAATAAGGAATTTCTTTATTATTACATTTCCAAAAAATAAATTTGAATAATCAGTTAGGTTTTTGCAAAAATAAAGTGACAAGTTAAGTTAGTTTTTCAATGTACTAGTTAACTAAATGGCTAGCTATCTAGCTTATCCAACGAATATTTTATTTTTGATCTTTGTTTTTGTTTTTAAAAAAGGATCTCATCACTAAGGTCGGCTAGCTCTATAAAGTGTTAATAGAAAACTCAACAAGAAAGAGGATATGGAATAGAAAAGAGGCAAAAATATAATTTAAAGATAAATTATTTCTACACTTCATAGGTACAAAGAAACACATACTTGATCAGTACTACACATATTTTGTGGTACTTGCTTGCAAGTCTCATCACCTAGGAAACAAATTTACATAATTTACATTAGATTATTTGCATTATCTACAAAATGCTAAGTTTCTAGTGGTTCACATGTACATATAATTAATCCATTCCATGCCATTGATGTAAGGGATCTCTGGAATGTAAATCATATCACCATCATCATATTCTTCCACCCTAAACTCCCCAAGAAATGGTGGGTTCACAGCTTCCATTGACTGTGTCTGTGAGGAACTGAAGCTGTTGCTTGGAGCTCTATTAGCACACTCTAGTAGCCGTTGAATCTCCTTCTTTGCCTCCAAAAGCTGCTCCTCGAGCTTCAGCACCTACCAGCAATGACGCCACACCACAATGGTTAATTTCCTACCAAAACCAGAAATAAAAATGCTGTGTATTTGAACCCATTTCAAACTTGTAAGGGAGCCTCGAGCTTCTTCAATTCTTCTATAGGTTTCTTTTATACTCAGAATAAAGATATACTATATATGATTTTTATTTGCACATAGGACAAACATTGATGCTACATCTTTTGTTAATTGTTACTACTTCCCTTTTTTCTGGATTTTTCAGAATATATTAGGGATACTATTTGTTTACAAATTTTTTTTTTGTAAATTACACTAAGTATGATCGGTCGTACACTGAATGGTTAAAGTATGACCGGTCGTACTTCTTAGTGTAATTTATAAGAGTTTATAAATAAAAAAATTTATAAATATAACCAATCCCTATATATTATTTTTTTTAATTTTATTGGTCTAACGTAAGTAATTATAAATTATTCTAAATTTACATGGCACGTGCCTTCTTGTAAGTGGACTTTGAGCAATGCCCAATTAGAGCCCACAAACAATATTGTACGGACTCAAAGATTGAAAGACAGTGTCTTTTGTTGAATACAAAGGTGGCAGTTTGCTGTTTCATAGTGTTTGTGTGACATAACTTATATTTTTTCACTCTTATAAAGAGATGAGACTCATACCTTTATATTTTTTGTCCACTCTCTCTCCTCCTTTATTTATCTCTTTTTCTCTCTTAAAATGACACAACTTTACATCCTTTAAAATGATATACATTTTTTTCCAATAAAGATATACTATATATGATTTTTATTTGTAAATACGACAAACATTGATGCTACCTCTTTTGTTAATTGTTACTACTTACCTTTTTTCTGAACTTTTCAGAATATATTAGGGATACGATCTATTTATAAATATTTTTTGTAAATTACACTAAGTATGATCGCATGATTAAAGTATTACCGGTCATACTCCTTAGTGTAATTTATAAGAGTTTATAAATAAAAAAATTTGTAAATATAATTTATCCCTATATATTATATATTTTTTTAATTTTATTGGTCTAACGTAAGGAATTATAAATTATTCTAAATTTACATGGCACGTGCCTTCTTGTAAGTGGATCTTGAGCAATGCCCAATTAGAGCCCACAAACAATATTGTACGGACTCGAAGATTGAAAGACAGAGTCTTTCGTTGAATACAAAGGTGGCAGTTTGCTGTTCCATGTCAATTGTCAATGTATCATTTTAAATAACTTTCTATTTAACTCATCATAAAGACAAGAACTTGACAAACTTTCCTTCCCCTTTTTTTATTTCCTCCAACTCTTTCATGGGTTTATATTCCCCTGAAGAAATCGGCTACCCGTGCTTCTCTTCATTTAAACATTTACGGTATTAAAACTAAATGGCCGACCCAGTTCAAATACTTATTTCATGAGTGTTTGGGGAAGGGAATTTAAACATTCGAACCATGTTTTTGCATTCAAACCCGTAACACACCACGGCAAACAAACTTACCGCTGAGCCAAGCCGGCCATTGACAGTATTAAAACTAAGCGATAACTTATTTAAATAAAATATAACCCAGAAGAAGCTTGCTTAATCTTGCCAAAAATTGACGTTATTGTTGTGTGAGAAAAAAGAAAAGAAAATAAAACACAGCTTAAACTGTGTTTGGCCACCAAGTCCGTACAGATTTTGAATTCGAGTCTTGAAAATTAAAAAAATTATTTTAGAGAAACTGCCTTGATGATGAGTTTTACGATATCTGAATCGAATTAGTGGAATAATCAATAAATCAGATGATATATCCAAACTCAGGGCGATGGTTTTCACCATCTATTTTATTCCCCCAACAAGAATGGTTACTTTAAACACGATCTCCTGTTTTAAAATATAGTTACTTGGTTGTTAAATTATCGGATTCTAAACAATAACCTTGATATAATGAAAAGCAATAATAAAATGGATATGTAAAATGAAAAAGTAGGTGTACCTCAGTCTCAAGGTGGCATTTCTCGAGCGTGGTTGTTTCATGGGCATTTTTGAGATTAGAGTACTCTTCCTCCAACTTTTTGTTCTTCCAACGAGATCTTTTATTTTGAAACCACACTGCAACTTGTTGAGGATCCAAACCAAGCTCCAATGCGAGCCGTTCCTTCCTTTTAGACTCAAGTTTATGCTCACTGCCGAAGTTTTGCTCAAGAATATTAACTTGCTCTGAAGTGAGCTTTCTCTTCTTGATGGCGCCCACAGCCCCATTTTCTCCTCTTTTTATCTTTTTACTTCGGCTGCGTCGTGGCTTTTTCACCCCTGAATAATATGCATAGATATGAACAAATTAATCTAAACAAGGGTGTTCAATTTCATGGCGTATATGTTGAGATATATAGTCCCACATTGGTTGTACGTGCAACTAATATGGAATTTATAAGGTCTTGGGCACTCCCATCTTTTGAGCTAGCTTTTAGGGTGGTGTATCCCAACGTTCTTTACATGGTATCAGAGGCTCGCCACCCTTGGGCTCTCCCACACTTTGAGCTAGCTTTTGGGGTGGTGTATCCCAAGGTTCTTTACATATCAAATACTTGAAAAATGTTAAACGTTTTTGAGTATGGAGGCTGACCTTGTTGAGGAGTTATTTGAGTTAATGCATCAGGGTAGAGCTGGGAAAAGAGCATCATGTGGTCTTCGATAGGTTGATGATTCATGTTGGTATCGCTATATAACTCTCTCTCTCTCTCTCTCTCTCTCTCTCTCCTATGTTCTCTTAAGATGAGGGAGATTTTCTACTTGAAAGGATGAGATTCTTTTGAGAGAAAACAAACAAGACTTCCATATATTTATATGGAAAATGATGTGTTGAGGAGACCCTGTTTCAAAATACCCCCAAGTTGAGTTTGAATTTGCAGGTTAGTGCCATTGTTTAGTTTTTTCTTTATTTCATTATACGTGCCATGTCATGGTTCACACCAAGCAAAAACTGTATGACAATAGATCGTGTAGCATAAGAGATGCTACGTTATGTATTCATGTAAAGGTTTATCATTTATCATTTAACTTGATCACAAAAAATTTCCTACACACAATATTTTGTGGGGCCCGCAAAAAAAAAAATCACAGCACACAAAACGAATCTCTATAATATAACACAATCACTTTTCGTACAAAATAACTCTTATAAAACTCTTTATGTAATTATACACTATGATTTTTTTTTTCCTTCTAAAAAAGTAAAAACATAAAGGAATTTACGTACACTCACATATATATAGTACATAGGTAATAATTTAGTGGTGAATAAAGAGTTATCTGAACGCTAGTACACACCAAGTCACCAAGTTATGATCATGAAACCCATATGCTTGCCCTTCTGATTTAATAATTGACAAAAGGAATGACCATATTCAATATAAAATGGATTAATATTGAAAGATAAACGAACAGATAATGTTGTTGTTTGTATTTAAGTGGTAACCATCCCGATGTTAGGCTTTCTTAAGTGACTGCCAAAGAAAGAGATTACCATAATGCGAAGACAAAATATGACCCCAAAGGCACACTCATACTATTTTTTTCTTTTTTAACATGGATAGGGTTGGGATCCCAAAGCTTACCACCTCGACCTTAATAAACAATGAGGTGCAGTTAGTTTCATGATTTTTTTTTTGTTTTTATATTTATATTTAAGTCACTTTCGTTGCCCAATTGTGTGGTTTTCACTACTATATCTAGCAGCTAAGCTTAGCTATAAGGCTTTGAGGTTTAGGGCATGCGTGGCTCGAGATGAGTGTAGAAGATTTGAGACTTTCATGTTTTAAGAATTGGGAAAAAGGGTTTTACACCTTCCTCTCACCGAAAATTTTTAATGTGGTCCAGGACCCATCATGATCCTTCCACTAAAATATTGACACCTAATTTAAATTATTTTTTTTTGTCTCTCTCTTCTCAATTTTTTCTTCCTTTCTCTCACCACAGTCCCACCAAATCAGCTATGCACCGGGAGCACAAAAACTTTGCTCCCTCTCACCCTATCCTTCCTCCAACCTCTCGCTCGATTGTGGGGAAAAGATATATGGTATGTCATCATTGGTGATGTAGTAGTCACTTACCAAACGAATAAAATAGAATAAAATTGGAATAAAAATTATAATTTTATTACACATATTTTGCGTTTTTTTAATTTAAAAATTATTACTTTACTTGTCCTAAAATTATATATCAATTTGTTCTTGTTTGACCATTGATCTACCAATATACTAGAATATAAAACCATATACAGAAGTATATCAACTGTCATGAACATAAACCCGAGTACATGACCAAGATAATAGACTATTTGCTGTTTCTGGGCATGTATTCGAGTATATGTTCAAAAAAAAAAAAAAAATACAACACTTTTCCAACGCGTAGCTCTGGAGAAGTTATATGGAATAAACAAAAAAGCACATGATTCGGACATCGAAGTCAAAAATTATGGCATTTCGAAGTTTTATTAAAAAAAATTCAAAATTTTTAAATGCCAATAAATTTTGTGATACCCACAAAGTTTTTTCCTCGGGTTACCTGAGTCAAGTCCAATATTATGAGTAACTTGATAAAGAGCTTTATGGGTATCACAAATTCTATTGGCATTATAAAATGTTTAATATTTTTTAATAAAACTTTGGAAGGTCATAACTTTTGACTCAGGTATCAGAATCAAGTGTTTTTATTTTTATTTCATATAACTTTGTGAGAGTTACGCGTTGGAAAAGTTTTGTAGAAATTTTTTTGAACATATACTCGAGTACATGCCCATATACTTGAGTACATGCCCAGAAACAACAAATACTCGAGTATATGTTCATGAGACTTGATATACTCAGTATATGGTCATATACTCGAGTATATTGGTCAAATATGAGCAGATTGATATATAATTTTAGAATGGGGACAAAGTGATATTTTTTTAAATGAAAAAAGGGCACCATGGTTAAATAGCCTTCACTGAGGTTAGGTAGATTTTGCTATTTGAGGACAAGGAATGATGCAAAATATGGACGAGATAACAAGATTGGTTACATAAGTTTCTGAATCGAAATGTAATTTTACAGATATGGTATATAAACTACGATGTATAGGTATTCAAAAAAAAAAAAAAACTACGTTGTGGTGTTATGTGGAACATATGGATTAGAAAAATGCTAACAAAAGCTTGCTTTTAGTTTGGTGGGTGATATGTAATATGTTGTAACTGGCTTACATTATTATTGAAAATACTTCATTGTTAATTTCTCTAATTTTATTTTTAGTTGAAAATATCGTCTATGCTATCATTTTGATGAGTTCAGTCAGATTCCTAAGTATCCAAAAGTACTAAACATGTCTTAATAATAAGAAAATAATCCGAGAGCTGTTGATTTAGTTGCAACCTATAACAACCCAAACTTTTAAGAATTGATTATGTATAGTTATTATGGATATAATTACATAGGTAAAGGAAATTATGGAATCACATAGTTATATTATGTAATTTTATGGTGAATATGTTACGAAAGCTAGAATTGATCTGTTAATTATCCAATTGACATGAAATAAATTATGGAAATATAATTCATGCCAAGCAAGTCAATTTGGACCCTTATAGTAATATTTAAAAAGTCTAGGGGTCAAAGTTTAATTATGTGAAAGTATAGGGACCATTTTGCAATAAAGCAAAATTTAGGTCTAAACATTAATTAAATGATGTAATTAAATTCTATGGAATATTTTAAGGGATTTAAGTAGTCTTAAACTATGACACTTATGTCTAGAATAATTACATAAAGCTTAAAAAAGTCAAAAACAAAGTGTGCTGGATATTTCCTATACTATCTAGGTCGATTTTGGCTTCTCTTTAAGGACCAAAATCTGATCTTATTTCTTCTCCATAACCGTGGAAGCCATAAGAGGAAGGAGAGCTCAAGAACTTGGTCTTTTAGTCACAAAAATGCATAGTTCCTTTGAGAGAAAATATTCCTAGTCGTCTTGTGAGTAAAATCCTAGTTTCTAATCTTTAAAAGAAGCTTTCTGTGCCTTGTTTTCTCCTCTTAAAGTTATGGACCAACAGTTGCAATCAAGGAAAAATTAGGGTTTTGAAGCTTGTTTGAAGGATAATTGATGATATAGTCTTCTTGAAGTGGTTTAAGGTATTCAACCTAACTTTTGATGGTTGTTTCCTTCAATATTTGGTTTAGGGTTTGTGTTTACAAGACTGACTTTGATGGATTTTTATCATGTTTATATGAAGTGGTTGAAGTCTAAGTGATGGGGTTTTTATTCTTTGGTGGTTGTTGATGAAAGATAACTAATTGGATTGTTAAAAATCAAACTATAGGATGACCTAATGGGTCCTATATGCTTAGGCCTATGCATGAAAAATTATGAATGCTAAGTGTTTGTTGTAATGTCAAGATGAAATGAGAGTTATAAATTGGTTTATTGAAGGTTCAAACAAAGAAAAATGTAAAGGGTTTTGAAAGTAAATCAATGAAACCTAAAGAGCCAAATCTGCTCTGTTTTTGAAAAGTTCATATATGGAATTATAGAACTCCAAATTGAGTTTGTTTTGTTGCAAATTAAAGTTTCACATGTCTAGTATAACATACTAAAAATTCAGGGCAATCAGATAAGAAATGGGTTTTTCGTGAATTAAATGGTGCAGATTGTCCAGGCTGAAAACTGTGTTACTATTTGTCATAATGAGTAAAAAGGACTTGGAAGCTTATTGGCTTATGTTTTAAGGATGTTTGGTGTTAAATGAATGTATTAGAATGAAATGAATTCGCTGATTCATTAGTTAAAAGCATAGAATGGTTATTGACACTTTATATGGTTATTGACTTTAAAAATGGAAAATAAAGATTAAGAGTTATTTTGAGTAGTCTTTGATGAAGAATGAAATGCATGGTAACCTTGCTAGTACCATTTGGCCAATTGTGGTTGTATGATCTAAGTATGGTTTTAATTCAATTAAGTGCTTGATTGTATAAATCAAGTAAAATCAAGTGTATGTTATGTATGGTGAAAGTGTAGAAACCTAAGTTAACCTATGGGTTAAGTGAATTAGGTTAAATGTGTTAATATGTAAGACTTTAAGTATATGTCTAAGTTTGAGTATTAACTTGTGAATTTGCATGAATTGGTAAGTAAGAATATGTTAAGGATTATGTGAACTAACTTGAAGAAGAATTTTGAAATATATATGTACGTAAGAGGATTCTTCAAGTGTAAGTAATTATGTATTGATATAAAGATCATGTGTGAATATGTGATCTTGACGGTTAGGGATATACGGATAACTTTAGGGACGTACGAGCAGTGTAACAGCCTGTTACGTACCGTTATTGTTAACATTGATTATGATATTAAGCGCAGTTACAATCACAGTAATTGGTTAATTGAATTACGGGCAACTTTTTTTTTATATCATATTCCTTTTCATAACATTAACCCTTTTTCCGTAATCAATTAAAACAACACTATAATTGTAAATGCAATACGCGGAATCATACAGTTTACTAACATCACTAATCTTTCTTTTTATTCAACTCATCTAAACTCATCATCTTACTCTCACATTTCACCATGTTTTAGCCCTTTACATTAGCTACGCGTGGTTTCAAACCACGTACCATTTGGAGTTCTACCCACCAAGTTAAGCCCCTTTCTTTTAGTCTAGAAAAACATGAATTTTTGAAAATTTCACTGTGGTAATCGATTACCAGTGGGTGGTAATCGATTACCACCTGTCAAAAATGAGGCAGTAGCCAAAATTTGCCTCCCCTGTTCTCTGGTAATCGATTACCAAGCTTAGGTAATCGATTACCTCACATGGTAATCGATTACCAAGCTTCAGTAATCGATTACCAGTGGAGACAGTAGCATTTATTTCATCCCCTGTTGCATGGTAATCGATTACCATGCTTGGGTAATCGATTACTATGCAGTAAAAGTGACAGATTACATCATTTTAAGCCCAAGAAAGGTTGTGTAATCCATCCCTAACACCTTAGTACTCCACATAACACTTAAACATACTCTAATGTAGGCTCTAGGCCCATCCATCATGCATTTTCATTCAATCATGAATCATTTACAAAGTCCTCCAAATCATGGCCATTTTACAATAAATAT
The DNA here is from genome assembly GCA_032173675.1 of Gastrolobium villosum. NCBI lineage: Eukaryota > Viridiplantae > Streptophyta > Magnoliopsida > Fabales > Fabaceae > Gastrolobium > Gastrolobium villosum. The sequence goes on along the minus strand of JAVKPL010002640.1, from coordinate 13,701 downwards.
AGACCATTTTACAACATAAATACTAAGGCTTCAAATACAAGAAATGTGGCCATGGACAAGTCCCATGCTCACTCAAAATATACATCAAATTTAAAGGATTTAACATGTAGTCATGAACATACAAAGGCATGGCATTTCAACATGCACAAGTTCATGATCTAAATCTAAAGCATTAAACATATGCAAGGTATGTCCCAATCCAATACTCCACACATTGTGCCTTCAATATGCACCTCATGCTCCACTCTTCCAGGCTCAACCTAACCTGAAATGATGTCCCCAAACACGGGGTGAGATATACAAATATATCTCAGTAAACCAAGGGCCCTGGAGGCTTCTCCACCCCATGGCTCACTCAATGTGCAACAATGACATTTATGTAAAATGCATGACATACAATATCACCAACAACTGGAGACAAACCGAGAACATCCACAATAGGATTTACGTTCAAGGACTCCATCATATAACTCCCGAGACAATCCTGGCGCCTCTCCCATGGTTGAGAAGACTCCATGGCAAACCCAACCGGAACTCCTCATGAGCCCTATCCGGCGGATGTCCCACGTTTGGCTCATCCTGGTGTCGCTCCCAGAGTCGACCCCACGGCATACCCAACTGGCATTCCCACACGGAATGAAACCAGCGGATGTCCAAACCCAACACACGTCAACTGGCCAGTGACCAAACAATTTCACACATATCATGCAATAAAGCATGACCACACATAATCACACAATGTCCAATGACACAAAATCCAACCACAACCATCCACTAGGTGTGGTGGAGCACACAAGGGACTAAACCCCAGTTCCAAAGGTTACCTCATCACCGAGCCAAAGCTCCATACGTAAGCTCCAAGCTTAATCCGCTTCCATAGCGTCTAAGAGAGGCAACTTAATAATCAACAACATGATTATCAAACCATTTCCAAATCAATCATTTAATCTCAAAGTAATCATTCATTTTACATTCTTCCAATTCCACAAAAACATACTAACCTACCATCCAATTAAACACCACTTTATATCATACAATCTCAACTACACAACTTTTACATCATTTTTCCTCCAAACCCCTCTATGGTTCGAATTCTTCAAAGGATGGTTCTACAATGTTTTCAATTCCATTTTAACACTCATACTAATCATATAATCACATTATCAACCCATACCAATGGTCCATCATTCAATTATTCAATTACACCACATACCAATTTTCATGAAATTTCCACAAATTTTCCTAAGTTAAAAACCTAACTTTTTCACCAAAATTTATCATAGCATTTCTAGCTTACAAGCATCATTCTAAGGCATTTTCATCTAATAGCATTTTTCCATTTGGGCTCTCTATCATCACACATCTAAGATAAAAGACTTAGTGCATAAATTTCTAGATCTACAAAATCAACCACAAAGATACCACAAATATACTCACAATTGATGATTGACACTCCTCCAAGGTTCATCCAAGCAAAGAGAAGTCCAATGGCTCCAAGAACACTCAAAACCCCAACAATTTCGGATCTGAGTTTGCCCATTACCGCCCCAAAGAGATGATTTCAAGGCTTGGGAGTATCACCAATGGCTTTAGAAGGTTGTTTACAATAGATTTCAACACCAAAACCAAGTGATTTGGTGAAGAAATGAGCAAATGGTGAGAAGAGAAGAAATGGCTCTTGTTCTTTGCAAATGGAGGGGGCTCACGGTGGGGAAGAAGAGAAAGGAGAGAGAGAGCGTGAGGGTGAGGGGAAAAGTGAGGGAACTTAAGTGGATTTCGATCCAGCGGGTCTCACACGCGATTTAACTTTAATCCCGATAAAAATTCTGATCATAAATTCTTAATCTACATATTTTTCTGGTCCATGACATATTTTTCTTTCCTCAAAATACTCATAAAAATTTCACACTTATACCGCAGTATTTTTACCCGGGAAAATCACTATTCATCAAATTTTTCAAAACTTGCCGGTTCACTCAATTTTCCGTCCTGAATCCATTTCCAGCATTATTTTTATCATTTGAGATCCCTAACTCCATTTTTCATGTCTCGGTTTACGTTTTTGGCAATTTACCATTTTGCCCCCGGTACTCATTTTGACCCCAATTTCAGGATTTTCACTAATCCTTCCCTTTTAACCCACATTATAACATATAAATTCACATTTGAAATTACGAGGTGTTATAAGCAGGTTCTACAGAAAAGCTAGTTTCAGGTAAGCTCTTGATTTCAAAGTTTTCTCCGGTATATTGTTCCACCAATGTCCATTTGGATGATGGTTCATATGGTATATGTTGTGATAAATATAGATATGTAGTATAGTTGCATTAATGTAGCTCATACATATGAAATGACAGTTATGATATGATATGTATGCATGATATATGGTTCTTGATCAATGAACATTCCGTTGAGAACTTACGTTCTTGGAGATTATGTATAGACTGGTCAAAATGAGAAATTACGCTTTAGGAGTTCATAGACTGGTCAAAATGAGAAATTACGCTTTGGGAGTCTTATGTTATGATTATATGATGATATGATAGGAATAGTATGAAGTAATATGATATGTTGCTATGTAATAGGTTATAAAAGAATATGTTATGTTATGATCTCTTTTGCGGGATACAGCCCCTGGGAGTATAGGTATATGTTAAGATCTTTTTGTGAGATATAGCCCGTGGGAGTATATGTTTATGTTAATATCTTCTTTGTGGGATATAGCACCTAGGAGTATAAGTGTAGATATATGTTATGATCTCCTCTGCGGGATACAGTCCATGGGAGTATAGGTATAGGTATAGATATAGGTTAAGATCTCTTTGCGAGATACAGCCCCTGGAGTATAGTTCCATAAGTCTTATGTATGTGTATGATTATATGATGTCTTCTATGCTATGTTATCTGACATTTATGCAGGAAGCAAACTCATGGGTGGAGACTACTCCATAAACCCTGAGTTTACTGAGATGGTTCATCTCACCCCGTCCGGGGACTTACTTTTCAGGTTTTACATATGTAGGAGAGCCTTCACAGGGCAAAAGACCAGTTCAGGATGGCAAGAGATACTAGTTGGAGCAGATAGCTAGTGTAGCATCCCGGAGCATCATTATATACGAATATGTTTTATTGAGCATGATATGTTCATGAGTACTTTAAGACATCTAAATATCGAAAAGCACCAAACTCAACTTCATAATAAAGTAAAAATAGTTAAAAGGCTCTAACTTTTTTGACTTAAACAAGGAGAAGATGATCTTTTATAAATAATTGTTGCTTTTTAATTATAACATAACTTTTGGCTTTTTGACCATTGTACCCCTAATTAAATTAAAAAAGTTATTATACTTTTGTTTCTAAACTATTTAAAAAATATGACATTTTCCTAAACGTAACATCAATATGTCCCTATTTGACCGTTGACTGGCCCTCATACTCGAGTACGTAACCAACATACTCGAGTAAATCAGGTGTCATGAGTTTTTATCCAAAATTTTTGGAAGGTCATAGCTTTTGGCTCAAGGATCTAAATCAAGTGATTTTTGTTTTGACTCCACGTAACATTTTGAGATCTATGCGCTAAAAAGATCCCGAAGGATTATTTATTAGCGTTGGAAAGTAAATATTTAAATAACATCATTCGTAAAGATAAAATATGCCAAAGGAGCACCAAAAAACATTTTTTGGGAAATTTTTTGGACCAAATCCGCTTTAGGTATTTGCCAACACGTAGTTCTCCAAAAATTATGTCCAATAGAAAAAAGCACCTGATTCGGACACCCAAGTCAAAAGTTATGTCCTTATGAAGTTTTACGATAAATTTTTCCAAATTTTGTAATGTAAATAAGACTTGCGATACCCACAAAACCCCTCATCAGGTTACCTGAATCAACTCCGATATTATGAATATATGATCATAGAAACTTGTTTGATCCAAAAAATCTCATGGAAAAGAATTTATATGTCTCAGTTCACTTATATAATTGGTTATCGTATGTTAGTTAATTAATTACTTGGTCCATCCAACAATCAGGAATATGTGATATGAGCCTCAATTCACTGCTATAATCGATTATCATATGCTGGTGTAATCGATTACTTGGTCCAGCCAACGGTCAGGAATGCGTGATATGAGTCTCAGTTCACTGATATAATCGATTACCGTATGCTGGTGTAATCGATTACTTGGTCCAATTAACGGCCAGGAATGCGTGATATGGGAGTTTCATAAAAAATATACCCAGACACCCAGCTCTCATAAGTAACTTGGGTTTAATACTCGATTATTGTTCGTGATAGGGATCTTTATGAACATTTACTCGAGTACACTACCCATGTACTCGAGTAAATGTTCATAAAAACCCAGATCACGAACAATACTCGAGTATGTTACCTGTGTACCTGAGTATTTAATGTTTCATGCAATATACTCGAGTATCAACCTCCTGTACTCAAGTACATGACTCAGTTAACTGTCAAACAGGGGCAGATTGATGTTATGTTTTGGCACAAGTCAAATCAGTAATATTTATTTTAATTAAGGGCAAAAGGGTAAAAAACCCCCATAACTTTTGGGTTTATTAAAATGCAGAGATGAAAATATAATGAAGCTTTATGTGATCTGTAAAATCATTTCTAGCTAGTGAACTTGAAGTATATATGTAGTTTGTTGTGTTTGTATATACCTATTTCTTAATTGCAAAATGAAAAAACAATTATTGTTATTACTTTTTGAGTAAATTACATGTGTTACCCCTCCTCATGCCTCAAAATTATATTAAGATTTTAGGTTTAAATTTGGGTGTTGTATATATGATGAGCCTCCAATTTATCATGTATTAAAGGTTAAAATGAGCACGAAACTTATTTAGAAACAACCAAAAGATGTGAGAATTGTAACTAAAGTGTTATTGTTCTCTTAGTAATATTCTCGTAAAAAGTTCTCTTATTTGTAGGAATTTTCAGCTTAATAAAAAGATAAATTGGAGAGCTAAGTTGTGAAGCTCAAGTGGATTTGTTTGAATTTTTGAATCATAGAATTGATTGAAGATCTTATTGAATACTCTTTTAAATATTTTTAAGGAAAATTTTCTTTTAAATATAAAAGGGAAGATTTTAAGGATTTGAATGTTAGGTTTTAAGGAAACTTTCTTCTCACTATAAAGAGGAAAGTTTGGAAGCAAAATTCATTCTTGCACATTCTGGAATGGAGAAAGCAGAGACCAGATAGGATTGAGAGATCAGGGCTCAAGATGAAGATTGAAGAAAGATCAAAGCTTTGCAGTGACGATCAATCATCATTCTTCCCTCACTTACTTCATGTATTTTAATTTTTTTTCTTATTTTGTTTAAGCTAGATATGTCTGACTAATTTTCTTTGTAGTCCGGGATATGGATCTAATGAAAATCTTTATGTTGATTTAAATTGTCTTTTAATAAAAATCTTTCTCAGTTGTTATGTGTTTATACTGAATTATTTGTTAAATTCTTGTATGACTTGATCAACCATATAGGAATAAATAGGGTTAGAGTTTGCAATAGACATATTGGAATCTTAATCTAGACAAGGATAAACAACAATTCTTGCATAATCTAGACATAAAACTGTAAGAGTTGCAAACTTATTAGATTCATTGTGCATAAAGCTTAATCTAAAAGAGATTTCTAAGAAATTAGGATTCTAATTAGGTTAAAGGGTTAAATAATTAAAACATTAGGAATTTAACCAATTATTATTTAGATGATAACAAGAGAATTGAGATTTTATTGAATTAATTTAACTAACTTAATGAGGATAAGAGATAAAGCAAACCTAACTACATTTTTATTCATAATTTCAAGTTCATCTTTTAATTAATTTCTTCTGTTTTTATTTTTATTTAAGTTAATTAAATATTGGTTACCTATTGAAACCTTTCCAATTGTCTAACTTAAATAAAAGCAATGAATTATTGCTTGAATTAGTCCTCATGCAAATGATACTCATTCATCACTTTATTACTTGGAATGACCGGTATACTTACTCCACATCATGTATTTTAGGTTGTTTATATATATATATATATATATATATATATATATATATATATATATATATATATATAGGGAAAACATTTTCTCATGTTGCATGAGAATTCAACTCTCATGTTAGTGTCCTTTCGATTTGCGTGCAAAGCTTTTATTTTCTTTTTCCTTTTTTAATAAATATGGGACTCACCATTGGTTGAGTCACAACATGAGAATTGAATTCTCATGCAACATGAGAAAATCAAATCCCATATATATATATATATATATATATATATATCTCCTGTACTGTGATAATACACACGAATTCATTCAATGTTCCTTTCGTCTATTGTTTCTCTACATGGTATCTAGAGCCTAATAAGAGGAATACTAATTCGCTTATTTCTCTCTAGTGAACCGACTATTCATTGTCGTTTAATTTTTTTTTGGATATTATCTCTTTGTCAGTTTTCAGACATCTCTTTTTCTTTGGGTCGCATCAGCGTTGTTGTCAGCCCTTCTTATCACACATCATCGTTAGACACCAGTTGACCGTCGTTCCTCCGCCGTTAACAACCATTATTCATTGGAATTTTTTGGTGAGCCACCTACTGTTGTGCTCATCACAACCGTGTGGTTTGATTGGTCCAAGTCTCATTGTCGTCTAGTCATGCACGCACCCTCTCGCACGTGTGAGTTTTGCTGCTCCTTTTGGTTTGTCTGCGCATGGCAACGCGTGGAGCCTCTTGTCTGACAATAACGGTCCTTTTTTTCTCCTCTCTCTGAAACATTCTGGATCTGGTCTTGTTTTGGAGTTTTGACCTCGTTATTGGTGACGTCCAGATCCCCCCTTTCTGGTTTATTTTGTGACCAGAAGTTTATGATTTTTCTTGGTTTCTTTTATTTTGGTGATTATAGATTCTCCTATTTCGTCTGTTTCTGAAACTCCGAATGCCTCCAAGTCTGATCTTCCTATTTTTACCAATTATATCCTTGCCCCGCTTAGTGTGGATAAATTGGATGGCTCGAACTATGATTTGTAGTCTTCAAATCTGCAACTTTGGTTAGATAGCAAGAATTATACATCTCATTTAACTAATCAGGCTGACTCTATTGCGACTTATGAGCGCATACGATGGAAGATGATTGATGCTTAGCTGTGCAGCCTCATCAAGTCCACTCTTCATTCTTCCATTAAGTAGATTTTTTGACCTACGAACACTTGTGAGGCTATTTAGCGCTAAGCAAAGGTGTTGTACACCAATGACTCCATGGTGTGTGCTTGAAGCTGATGTCTACCTTTGCTTCTCATGATTTTGATGGTTCTATGTCTGAGTACTTGGGAAAAATCAGAGTTTACTTCATGATCTCAATGAACATCTACCATTTACTGGTGATATTACTAAGGAGCGGGAAAAATGTAATACTCTTTTCTACATTGGATTCTGAGATGTCTATTTTGCTTAGGATTCCAACTAAGCCCTCTACATCATCAACACCCTTTTTGCCCAATGTCTCTTCTGTTGACATCTCTAACTCTTCTGCCCTTGTGCTCTGTGCTTTGATCTTGGACGTAAACCCTCCAAGGATCGGCTACTTTGTACTCATTGCCATAAGACCAATTATACTGTTGACCGCTGTTGGAAGCTCCATGGCAAGCCACCTTAGCTTCCTCAGAGTACTCATGTTGCTCAGGCTCCTTCTAGTATACATGATCCAGGGTTACCTTCTGTAGCACAACCTCCTACAACTTTTAATGAATTTATGATTTGGTGGTCTAAGAAGCAAGCATATGGTACTACTGTCTCCATTGCTCCAATTAGTAATTCTTTTGCTGAGATCTCTCAATTACAATCTCTAGGCCCTTGGATTCTTGATTCTAGGGCTTCTGATTACATTTCTGGTAATAAGTCTTTATTCACCTATCTTTGTACCACTGATTCATTCCATACTATTATTATGGACAATGGGTCTTTGGTCTAATCCCTTGGGAGCAGCATAGTTCTTCTCTTCCCACTTTATCTCTGGATCATGTTCTCTATGTTCCTAATTCTCCTTTTAACTTACTTTCCATTAGCTATTTGACCAAATCCATTGATTATGTGGTTTCCTTTACTAAATCTTCTATCATTTTATAGTATTGGAGTTCGGGAAAGAAGATTACTAGAGGATGTGAGTCTCATGGCCTCTACTTTCCTTCTTCTTCAGCTTGCTCTATTGTGGATTCTTCCCTCACTATCCATGCTCGTTTGGGTCATCCGAGTCTTGCCATGCTTCAAAAGATGGTACCTCATTTTTCGTCTCTTTCTAATTTACATTGTGAGTCATGTCAGTTTGGGAAACATACTTGTAGTATGTTACCGAGTCATCTTAGTCATCAAGCTTTGTCTCCTTTTTCTTTAGTCCACTCTAATTTTTGGTGACCAAGTCGTCATCCTTCTACTTTAGGGTTTAATTATTTTGTTACATTTATTGATAATTAATCCAGATGTATTTGGTTATTATTTATGAAAAAATATTCTGAGTTATTTTCTAATTTACAATGAAATCAAAACTCAATTTGATAATCCTATTCGTACTTTTCGTAGTGATAATGCTTATGAGTATTTATCTCAGCAATTCTTTTCGTCTCATAAAATTCTTCATCAAATATCTTGTCCTCATACACCCCAACAAAATGGTGTAGCCGAGCGCAAGAATCATCGACTTATTGAGACTATTCGTGCATTGTTAGTTAATGGCAATGCTCCCTACAAATTCTGGGGTGACGTCATTCTCACCACATGCTATCTCATTAATCGCATGGCCTCTTCTATTCTTCATAACCAGTTACCTCACTTTATTTTATTCCCTCATCAACCTTTATATCCTTTGACCCCACATGTCTTTGGTTCTACTTGTTTTGTTCACTTTCTCGGTCCTGGCTTGGATAAACTAGACCCCAAGTCTCATAAATTTGTCTTTATGGTTTATTCTCGATCTCAAAAAGGTTACTGTTGCTAATCTCCAACTCTACTTCAATACATTATCTCGGCAAATGTTTTCTTCTTTGAATCAGTCCCTTTTTTTGCCACTACTGCTCCTATGGACTATGGTTCTGTTTAGTCATCTCTCCCTGCCGACTCATTCGGATACATTCCGCCTCTCCCTCTCCCTGTGTTTGACTTTCCTTTGGTCACCCTTCTCTTGATAAGTTACAACATGTTTCTCCAGATGTTTCTATGGGCTCATATCCTGCTACATCTTCTCCCTCGGCTTCTGTCCCACCTTCGGCTAGTGACCTTCCCATTGCTTCCCGTAAAGGTACCTGTGATACCCGCCATTCGTCCAAGTATTCAATTAATATTAGTTACCATCGCCTTTCTCCATCATATTTTGCATGTTTTTCCTTTTTGTCTTCTATGTCTATTCCTAAGACTACAGGTGGAGCACTTTCACATTCTGGATGTAGACAGGCTATTATTGATGAAATGATTGCTCTTCAGCACAATGGCAAATGGGATATGGTCCCTCTTCTGTATGAAAAATTAGTTGTTGGCTGCCAATGGATTTATGTTAGTAAAGTTGGTCCCGATGGTCAAGTTGATCGCCTAAAGCCTTCTTGGTGGCGAAGGGTTTCACTTATATGTTTGGATTGGATTATGGTGACACATTTTCTCCTCTGATGACATCTTCTGTTTGCCTCTCTCTTGCCATGGCCTACAAAGCACGGACTCGTGTTTTTTGTGAAAAAATGTGTGTCCGACACGTGTCGGACACGGACACGTTCGGACACGTTCGGACACGCGTCCGACACGTGGTCAACTTTTTGGGACACGTTGACTCGAGGGACACGCGTACTTGACCGAATCCGACACGTAGTCAACGGATTTGGACACGTTTTGGGACACGTTTTACATTTTTTTTTTTTTGTAAAAAGTAAATAAAATTAATTAAAAAAATAAAAAACATTTAATAAAAATAAAAAATGAACCCTATCCTCTCATCCTCTGAATCTCTGATCCTCTCTTGCGTTGGAGAGTGGTGGCTGCTGGTCGCCGCCTGGTCTTTCTCTTCTTTTGTCGCCGGTCGTCGTCTCCGGTCGTCCGTCATCGTCTACATCTCCGGTAAGTCTCAAGCAGTCATACTTTTATAGTTTGTCAATAGTTCTGATAAACTACAAAGCACGGATTATTTAAGATAACAATTGACTAATGGGATAACAATCACAACAGAGATTTTGTACCTTTCCATATGGGAAAGATCCAAAGTTTCCATTACTGGTATTGTTCCACAGAGGTCGTTATTAGAAACATCACTGCAGCATAGGAATTTCAAATTAGCTGATAAAATAATCACAAAAATAAAAGGAAATAAGACCACTAGTGAAATTGAACTCGGGATTATCTCCAATGCTTCACATTATTCCCAATAAAAAACAGGAAGAAAACATGATCTTAAAGGGGGAAAAAAAAAAAAAAACTCACAAGATTTTGAGATTAGTGAGACTAGTGAGTTCTCTTGGGATTGATCCTGACAATTTGTTGCTATTCAGCCGCCTAATTCATCAATGAAATGAGTGAGCGAAACAGGCAGCAATTTCTACATCACTCTTGAATTCTTCTATTCCTTGCCAAAAGGTTTTTTTTTTTTTGAAACAGCTTGCTAAAAGGTTTTTGATAACCTTTTCACAGCTATCTCTTGACAAATAACCTACCTGTGCTGGACTTTGTTGGTAATCCTTTTTTGTTTTAGTTAGCAGGATTTTTTACATATCCTCCTATATTCAACTTGCAATGGCGTATTGAACAATTTAAGGAAGGCTGATATGTTAGAGAAGATTAAGCTTTATGCCTACTAGTCTTGGTTCATATTAGGAATGGTATGGGTTGTTCTAAATCCCTATATTAGCAAATTTGCTTGCATCCAAATAGTGTCCCATTTACATACATGTAAGAGTGTGTTGAAATGGCTGTTCAAATAAACCAAATGCAACCTATACCATATCTGTACATCAAATTTTCAGACAAATCATTATATGAGCTTGTTTTGCCAAAAGGTTTTTGATAACCAAATGCACCACATTTTGTTTCAATGAAATACTCAGTACTTCAGAGAATAATGCCTCAATTACCTACGTCCTTTCTACTTTACCACATTTACTTGTGTAAGTGTTAAGTGTGTAATAGCTTCTTTTAGATTTTGAGAATATACTATGACAGCAATATAAATAATATTGTACTAAAAACAATGATTAAAAAATTTACCCTATAAACACAGCCAAAACCTCCTTGTCTGAGTTCATTTAATTTGCTTCAGAGAAGTTGTTTGTAGCCATTGTTATGGTATTGAAATCAAACAAGGGCAACTCCAAGTCATCCATATTCCTTTCACCTAAGGGATCTCTAAATGTTACCTCTGGATGCTGATTTGTATCAAAAGCTTATGGTTCAAGGATTATATGAATCATAACAAGAAGGAACATGTCACCTCAGTTGGACTTTAATTTTGTAATACCTTTATGTATGGTTTTCCATTTCCAAATACTTTGCAATTTTCTCCTCTTCCATAAAAAATACATGCTCACTCCCAAATTCACAGTGGCCTAGTGTAGAGTTATTAATTAACTACAGAACACAATTTGTTGACATTATACTCAATCACATCTATAGCAAATATTTTACTACTTAGTTTAGTCACCAACAACAATACCAAAAATATGAGGAAAGTATGAAAGGGAACTTGCCTATCAGAAGCTGCTGCTTCACAAGTAATTTAGTAATCTTACACAACCAGTTTGCACGTTTGCAAAGGGTTCTATTCTGCTTCACAAGTAATTTAGTGCTCCATTTTATACACTAAATTAGTCATAAAGGGTTCTATTCTGCTTGCATCAAGTAATTTAGTGTTATGTTTTATATACTAAATCAATCTCACTAATTTTATTTTTGTTTAACACATTTATAGAATTACAAGATGGATCATTCGAGTTCTGCCTCTGCCAGTGCAAGTAATAGTGCCACTGCTGCTACCAGTGCTTCTGATGTCAATGAATTACTAGATAAACCCTTATGGAAATATGTTACCAAAATAGATGCTATAGTGGAAGGAGGAGGAAATTTATCTTGGATGTGCAACTTTTGTAAAAAAGATTTTAAAAGTTCATATACTAGAGTGAGGGCTCATTTGTTGAAACTATCAGGCAAAGGAATTGGGAAATGCTTAATGGTGCAAAATAGAGATCTGATAGAGATGGAGAAATTAGAGAAAGAAGCTGACCAGAGAAAGCAATCCAATGCACCCAGAAATGTACCTTTACCTCCTTCTAGCTCTTCCACGTGCCCAAAAAAAAGAAAAACTACAGGTTCTCTTGAGATGGCATTTAATGTTGGGGAGCGAGAAGAATTAAATTACCTGATTGCTAGAATGTTTTATTCAGCAGGATTGCCATTCAATTTGGCAAAGAACCCTTACTTCCAAGCTTCGTATACTTATGCAGCAAATCATAATATTAGAGGTTATTTGCCACCGGGATATAACTCACTGCGAACCACTCTGTTGCAAAAGGAGAAAGAAAATATTGATAAGTTGTGTGAACCTATTCGAGAGGCTTGGACTCATAAAGGGGTGAGTATTGTAAGTGATGGGTGGAGTGATTCACAAAGGAGGCCACTCATTAATTTCATGGCAGTATCTGATGGTAAAGCAATGTTTTTAAAATCAGTTGATTGCTCAGGGGAGATTAAGGATAAGAATTTCATTTTCAGGTTGTTTGTTTGAACTTTTGTATTCTATTTAAGTGTTTATTTGCTCGAGGGAGACTAATGATAAAAATTGCTTTTTCAGGTTGCTAAAGGAAGTTATTCAAGAAGTAGGAGAGGCGAATGTGGTTCAAGTAGTCACAGATAATGCTGCAAATTGTAAGGGAGCATGGCAATTGATTGAGCAGGAATTCTCATCTATTACCTGGACACCGTGTGTCGTTCACACATTGAATTTGGCTAGTGAAAAATATTTGTGCTGCAAAGAATGTGGAGAACAATCAAATAACGTATGAGGAATGCAGCTGGATTTCTGATATTGTAGGTGATGTTTCTGCAATAAAGCATTTCATTATGAATCATTCTATGAGATTGGCCATCTTTAATGAGTTTGTGAGTTTGAAGTTGCTTTCTATTGCTGATACTCGTTTTGCTTCAATGATTGTGATGCTGAAGAGGTTCAAGTTAATAAAGAGTGGTCTCCAAAATATGGTGATAAGTGAAAAATGGAATATTTATAGAGATGATAATCTTGGGAGAGCCAGATATGTGAAGGAGAAATTATTGGATGATTGTTTTTGGGATTCAGTTGATTACATACTTGCCTTCACTGCTCCTATTTATGATATGATCAGAGCTTGTGACACTGATAAAGCTTGTCTTCACTTGATATATGATATGTGGGATGCAATGATTGTGAAAGTGAAGAAAGCTATATACCATAAAGAGGGGAGGAGGATGGAAGAGAGCTCCTCTTTTTATGATGTGGTGCATCGCATTCTTGTGGATCGTTGGACAAAAAACTCAACCCCACTACACTGTTTGGCACATGCTTTGAATCCCAAGTAAGTTTTTAAATATGATTTAGTTTAAAATTAATACTTCTCTTGATATAATTTCACAACTTGTTGATTTTTTTTGCTTCTCTTTTAGATACTATAGTCAACAATGG